>JACGTP010000013.1:1340660-1454166 GCA_023678845.1 Mischocyttarus mexicanus | reverse complement strand
CGCTTGGGAATCAAAGAAAAAAACTTAGCATCGTTTGGCTGTACCAATAATACTATTTATGTTATCGAATACAGACTTTGAGACTACTGCACTCACGATCTACAGAGCGAAAAATAACAAATTGTTACTCAAAAGTTGCGTTTAACGAATACCTTTGCTTTTGTTGTTTTGGAATTTCAAAAAGATGATTATTCGCTTCTTGGCTAGCTTAATTTACAAATGCCGCAATTTGCCGTTTTCTTTAAAAAATTCCCCTAGCTGTATTAATTAATATTTTAAAACAGTAAAATATACATATTGTTCTTTTGCTCTCCTACAATGTATAAAAAAATAAGGAACGACATAAGATTGTTACTTTTGACGGGGCGATTGATAAAAAAAAACAACTATTTTTGATTAACTTTTACTTTTTGCAAAAATTATTGAACTTATAAAAACAAAATTGCACGTACTTATTGTTAATAAAGTAATGTTACTTGTTCATAAATTTCATGAAAATATATAATTGTTAACTATTGAAAAACATTACGTAAAAAAACAGCGTTTGCAAAATTTTGACTTTTCACGCGACCGTCATTTGCAAGAAAAGTATAACAATTTCGCATATCGCACTTTTTCCACTTTAAAGGGAATTTCATAAGGAACAAATTAATCCGAGTAAATTTTTTAGCAAAAACTATTAGTTTCCGAGATATAAGCCGCGATTTACGGAAAAACACGATTTTTTTTTCGTATTTTTTCACATTTTGATTTTTAATGTAAAAAAAGCAAATTTCTCGGAATACGCATAATGCACATCTTAATGTAGACCACTTTCCAGATCATTTAAAATTTTGTGCGCTTAGGTCGGAGCAACAGCCTCTCAAAATGCTAGATGGACTGGACTATAAGTAAAAATAGAGAAAGAGAATAGAAGAAAAATAAAAAACAAAAGTTGGTAGTATATTCAAACGATAACAGAGTAAGTAAGTAGCAAGTCAGGTAGAACATTGGTTAGTTCCGATTCGAAACTGGCCTTCTCGTCTACATCACAAATCGTTTTCCGATTGAAAGCACCAATTTCACTCTTCGGTAAACGTCGCATTTTGCATTTTAAATTAATAAAGGTACTTACACTCTTTCGATTGCAATATTGATATCGTAGAAACGTGTGGGAATCTATAAATGGATAAAATTTTTGAAAAGGGGAGAAAAAAAAGAACGAATTATACAGTCGAATTAAAACAAACATACGATTGAGAATTTTGGAAAAAAATATAAATAAATAAATTATTTTGTTGTTGTTATTGCAATCAATGTTTTGGAAACAAGAAAAAAAAAACACCATATAATATTTGATGGAAAACGTTAATCGATACCAACAACGTATATGTTTTATAGGAGATAAATAATCTCGTTTACGGAAGATCGAAGATAATCGAACTTAACTGAAAGACGATTTGACGTAGAACAAGGGATTACTCTGCAGGGTGGTAGCACCATAACGTTATATGCATAAACCGTATGCATATACATATGCATATATATATAAATGTATGTTATGTATGCATATATATATCGTTCGTATTTATGTACATATACTTCGTGCCCATCTACTCTGTACATATAGGTGAATGTGTAATGACGCGTGGACGTCAAGCGACAATGTTACGCGCGTGATTTACGTCGAGAACGTTCGCTTGACTTGCCACATTCGAGGCCAGGCACGTTTAACTTGAAAGTGTGTTGATTAAACTCGATAGTGCACAGACCTCCGTATATTAAAGAAAATATCAAATAATATCATATTTAAAGAAAAGTTTCGAATCTTTTAAAACATGTCTCATAGGATTTATTTTCTTATTCAAATAATTAAGGTATATTGGAAGTTATCTGAATGAATGAATGAAAGAAAGAAAAATAAATAAATCAAAAAGAGAAAAGAAGGTAAAGAATTTTGTATATCACCCATCTCAAAGGAAGATAATTATAAATATAGAAAATAAATTCTCTAATAATGAATTTCATTCTCAACGATCATAGAGAAGTTGCTCGTACTCGATATCGATTGAAAAACGTCATGAATCGAGAACAGCTATTCCATAGGGATATTCGTTAGATGAAATACGCTCTTGACGAGATGCTCCAAGTAGAATTTATGATCGTCGATATAGCCGAGAGCTTAAAAGCACTGGATCGGTATAGGAACGAACGTCGAGGATCCGTTGCGTTTCCGCTTCTTTGCCTTCGAAAGGAGTACCGAGAAAAAACGGCAAATAGAGATAGAAAGAGAGAGAGAGAGAGAGAGTGAGAAGAGGAGATGAGGGGTTGGAGGATGAGAAGAGAACGAGGAGAGAGTAGAACATCTGTTAAAACGTCATAAATCGTTTCGTGGCTTCTTTCGCGATTTTCACGTAGTAATAGTTCGAATTGCTATGAGAGTGGTAAGGTTGAAAGGCCGTAGATGAAAAAAGATGAAGAGGATGAATTGAATATAGATGGACGATGATGTTGGACAAGAAATTCAATCCTCACCAATACTCATAGCATCTTCATACTACCATTGCAACTTCTTATTTACCCTTAGGGCCATGGGATTAAGCGAATGGGCTTTTTCGGTACTCGCGAGTGCTTCTCGAAGCGTAAAGCAGCCTGCAGGAGGGTCGTCTGATCGTATCGTCGTACGTGCCACCCCAATTGACGAGTCCATTAAAAAGAAGGACGAAAAGAAGAGGAAATGAAGGACGAAGAAGAAAAAAAAAAGAGATGCGGAGATGCTGAAGAAAACACGCGTTCTATTTCTCTCTCTTTCTGTTAAGAAAATGAAACTACCGTTTGCTTTTAGGGCATTACGCTTGAATTCATTGTGGCTAAGTAAGCTAGAATAATGTTGTTTAACGTTCACTTTGATCAAGTTAAGATGAAAGTAATTCAAAATAGAAATTATTTAATGTTATTTGTTTATTAATACTGTACTATGAATATAGGATTATTATCTTTCTTTTTCTTCTAAACACAATTCGATTTTCTAATCTATATTTTAGTCATTTGATTAAATTCTCACTAAGAATTGATTGTATATTCTTCTATTCATAATAAAAAATAAAAAAGAAACATTTTAATCAGAGATTGGTTTGAAATAAATATATTTTTTTATTATATGATTCGTATTAAATTTATCGATTAGAATGAAATATAAATCTATATCTTTATCTTAAAATCTACACATTTTTATTATTATCCAGATAAGTTATTAGACATTTTATGAAGAGAAAATCCTTATTAGATGTTTTATAGGTCGTTCACTTTTTGTATCTCACATGAAAGCTTTTATTAAAAGCATGCTCATATAATTTTGGTCGATGTTGAAAGAGAGAGGATATAACATCATCGTTCGTAGCAAGTTTATCGACGTTGACGGTTTCGATATTTTATAAAAATGTCAAGGAATTAAATGTTTAACTATAAAGATATTAAAATAAATATTAGTAAGATAATCAATAAATTCCAAATGCTATTTTATTTGGATATTAAAATCTTTTAACTTTCTAATTGATCTACAAAACTATTCTTTCATTTCGTATTATTTATATTTAATAATAATTATCGATGATAAATAATTACAATAAATTTATATAATATTTTTTAACTGCCAATTATTCCAAATGATATACGTTAACATCGAATAAACATAATTTTTGCCAATTAAAAAAAAATAAACAAAACTTTCGTTAAAACGGTTTTCAATTGTGGATAAAAACCTTGGTGAAAAAGCGTTATGCTTTTATCGGGAACAAAATTTTGGATTAAAAATGTTCATTTCAATATTTAAATTCAAAGTTTCCTTAAATAATTTAGATCCTTGAACAGAGTGAAAGTTTCTCAAATGCATCGCCTGTTATCCCTTTTCCCACCCTCGGGCTAGAAGTACGGATTTCAAGTTCGTCCATGAAATCCTTCGCGTTGGAGCTAGCGACTAATTTGTTGGTAAACAATGTTCATTACGCGCAACGCTTAAAGCCAGGCTTAAGCATAGTTCTACAGGAATTAGCAAAGATGGCCGGTACAGAAAGAGAAAGGGAGAGAAAGAGAGAGAGAGAGTGAATTGCATGCAAGGTTCCTACTTCAACGACGACAGAAAGAATTAAAAGAAGTAATTTATTTTCTTCTTTATTTTTCTTTAACTTTCAGATCTCGTTTCGTAAAAGAAAAATTAACGAAAATTACATTTTGTTTTAATTCTTTTATAATTAAACATACTCGATTTAAAAAATCATAAATATAATGTTGTAACTTTGTAAATAAACCTAAAACCTACCACGATATGCATGTGTACGTGTATGCATGTGTTGTGTACACAATCAACGTCACATCATTTATATTATCAAGAAGTTCACTCTTGACAATTTGAAATACCATACTTGTATGTTACATTAAATTACTCTCTCGAATACGAAGCTATAGAATTTCTTCTTTTTTTTTTTATTTTAATTTAATACGTGGCTTTTATAAATTGACGTATGAAAAACAAAAATATAAACTTCTTCTTCTTCAATTCAAATTATATTTACAATTACGAATTTCAAATGACGAATTGAATTTAATGAAAAGATCAAAATGTTTAGATACTTTCTTCTTTATTTTTATTTTCGTATAAAATGAATAGATTCTCGTGTCGTCAACTGCTAGTCGTTTTCTTCTGTAGTGGAAAAATAGAAAAGAAAAAACAAAAAATATTCTCGCGTTAATAATCTAATACATTATCCGAGCGAATAAAAAAGTTTTTAGTATCCTGTACAGCAGGGGCTAGGATTCATAAAATTTCGAGTGGACTAGAACGAAGCATTTTCTCTTTTTCTTTCTCTCTCTTCCTCTCTCTCTCTCTCTCTCTCTCTCTCTCTCTATCATTCTCTTCGTCCAAAGTAGAACAGCATTAACTTTTGAAGTTAGTACAGCAGCCGTGGAGAATGCATGTCATGGTGTTAGATGTTCGCTCCACCCTATTAGGGGCACTTCGTTAGTGTTATTAGTACTCGACAGTGTTCGTAGTCTTCCTTTTTCATGCTCGACTTTATCCTCTTCACAACCATATCAATTCTAAGTTAGTTTCATCGAAAGTATGTTCGTGAAGCACTCTCTAAACATAAGTTTATTAAAATTTTTACTACCAATACAAGTACACGTTCTTGTTTAATTATCAACCCCAATTTTTTATAATAAATATATATATAATATTAAAGAACAAAAGGTTGAGATAAAGATTTGCTCTTGTCCAAGATAGCTCGAATAAAGTTAATAATCATTTTCTATTTTTATTTGTTAATATAAACAAACTTACACAGGATTGATTTTATTATATTTTTCTCTCTGTACACGATAATTCTTTATTTCATTTCTAAAGACATGGGGTTTTTCTAAAAGACTTTAATAAAAAAGAAAAAGAAAACAAGAAGGTATTTTTAAAACAGGTAAATTTCAAACATAGGTGCTTCAACAAAAGGATATTACTATTAGAATAGGCTAGAATAGTTCTCAGCAAGTACCATCGTTTGTATTTAAATCGTGGACATGCGGGCCGATTACGATTACGTGCTCTCCGTTTGGATAAGCATACGGAAGGCCAAACGATTAAACTAAACTCTCCTCGTACAGTCTCGTCCGGTCGACCCCGAAACCCTTTTCACATGCGTTCAGAATATCGCGGTTAAATCGAAAGCGGCCCATTTTCGGAACGTTATTTCCTAATTAAACTAGACTCTTAATTAACTCAATTATTTTCATTAAAACTAACTTCTTAGGTTGTAACATTTCTTATATATTTCGATCGTACTATCGTTTCTGATTACCTCGCGTTATTGGTATCTTTAATGCTTGCAATAACAACAAGACAAAATATATATTATAATTGCATTGGATTATAAACATTAGTGTTAATTATTACTTGTATTCTATATCAATGTAATTTTTTAGATTTTTGTATTTATTTGATAGACAATGAGCTTAGATTCTTTAACTATTAATCGTAATAACAATATTGAACAATAACACATAATAATATAATGATTTGTAATAGCGATGATGGTAATAGTAATAGTGTGTATAAAGGATATTAAATAGAACGTAGTACCAAGAAGAAACTCGTACGAGAATCATAATAGAAGACCACGAAATAAAAGTACAATTTTCCTGCCAAGGATATGTACGTAGAAGATCAAATAAGAAATTCCACGTGTGCTCTTCGTATAATTTTGAAATCTTTTCTTACGAAAAATATTTCTCTTCTACCATAGAAGACTTATTATTTTTATTATTATCATCGTTTATTATCAATATTATTATTACTTTTATTAATATCATTATTATTATTATCCCTACGTGTCGTTAATTAACGAAGGATCATGTAGATGAAGGGGAAGAGATCTTCGTAGGAAAATTTCAAGCTCGATATTAGGATAAAACGTGTAAAATAATTATCGATAATCGATGAACCCAGCTATCACGTTAAAATCCCGTTTAAATCCTGTGGAAAAGTGGTAACACGCGCTTTCAATTAAATTTTCCGAGAACGCCCTTCGAATCGTGTGCTATCGTTACGCAGTAGATAATATAATCGATGATTCCCCATGTTCCTGATCACGGTGATCTTTAAAATCATCAGCTTAAACCCGTTGAACATGCGATTTACCGTGAACCAATAATCGACCGATAATTTTTGACATGAAAATACGCGATACGTGTTTGTAAAAATAATCCGTGTTATGGGGTAAAGGAAATCTAAACGATTTATCGAAAAATAAAAATCCTTCGAGATTTGATTAATACGTAAACTCGAATAATACCACGACCGTATTTAATGTAATAAAATATCATTTAATTTACATTTAATACATTGTATATTTGATTTATATATTTTTTTTTAAATTAATTTACGAATATAATTAAAATCACAATCATTTCATTTAGATTAAACTACAAGCTATATAAATATTAGAATTTATACTTTACGTTAACTTCAACGTTATGACGAAATCACATTCTTAAATGTGAGTTCCTAGACACGTGATATTAATCGTATCGACGCAAAGTGGACGACGAGACGACACCGTCGGCTTAAAGTTTCTGCATTTGAAAGCCTCTTAAGGTAGAACAAGAGAAACTTTCTTCACCCGACGATAAAGTTCTCTCATGTACGTTGAAGAAAAAGAAAAAAAATTTGGAATATTTTCTTCAGTATGTAGGTATGTATATATACATCTAACTTATACACACATATACTGTTGCATATGTACGATCCCAAGTATGATGACATAAAATTGACATGTACCTAAATTTATACGTGATACCAAAATCACTGACCTATACCTACTCGTTCATGCACACTTATTTAATATCCCATTAATAATATTAATCATTTAAAAAATCAAAAAAATAAATAGATTCTCGAATAAACGATAATATAATTTCTTTTCTAACAAACTTTCATTAATTTACAATTAACATGAAGTTATGAGAAAAAATAATATCCAAATTTTCCAAGACAAACAAACTATTCAATAGTCTTTCCCCAAGATATTGAGGAACAGTTTCTACGCTATCTCCCAAATAGTAATTATATATACCTAAAGGCAAACAGAAATAGAGAGAGAGAGAGAGAGAGAGAGAGAGAGAAAAGAGATAGATACAAAGCGCTTTAGGCATGTTAGCTTGCAGGAAGGTCGCTGTCCTGTTTCAGTTAATCAACGTGTTTCCCTGTAAGTTCATTACTGAAATGGCATTCGATTGCATGGTACTCTGTTCAAGCTATTTGTCTACTTGCCAAACTACTATTGTTTTGTAAATAAATATATATATATAAATGTGAATGTGTGTGTAGTTGTGTGGGTGTGTGTATATAAGAATATATGTATATATGTATCTATATAATACATATTGTCAAATGTATATAATATATTTAACCATTAGAATAAATGTGTGCTATTTTCCCAAATATCCACCCTACCATATCCGTATTTCTATATTTATCTCTCCATATATGTATTCGATGTAAGATAAACACGTGCACATTAGAGATAAATGCAAGAATCATCGAAACTAATGCAGGAATATTGTGAAACGTGTTCTATCTTTTGTCACTTTTGACACTACTTCTGTTATCGTTTCTATCCATTCCCATGGCCGAAAATTCATTGAGAGAAGAATAGGGTGAAGTAGGAAGAAGTGGGAAAAGAAGAGAGATAGAGAGAGTGAAAGGGAGGAAGGAAGAAAGTGAGAAAGGGAGATGAGAGAAAAGGGAAATGAAAACGGACACTCGTTTGTATGAAAGCGTAACAATATCCTGACACGAGGATAGAATTGTACCCGACGTCGAAGTTATGTAATTTGAAAACCATTCACTTGAAAATGTTCAAATGAATGTTTGTTTTTTTATTTTTTTAATAAAACGTCGAAGAACATTTGTCTTTATTAATTCCGTTGGTGAAAAAACAAGATAAAAATATAAAAACAAAACATAAAAAAAAAGAAACCCCTTGCATGCAAATACGATATGTAATACGAACTATTAAAATAATATCACATTTGGCTTTTTTTTCTTATTCAAATTTCATTACTCGTTTCATGATAAAATTGTCCTGTTTTTTTTTAAATGATTTTGATTACACAGTACAAAAGATATACAGTAAGAGTAAAAAAAGTATATACATATATATATAATTATTCGTTTAATTATTCGTTCGTTTGTTTGAGAAAACCGCTCGTCAAAAGAGGAATTACGTGACCCAGCATGATGCCTCACTAATGAGGAACCGCGACATTATTTTACTACCTACCTAACGACGCGATGACTCGCGGCAAAGTCGGAAGCTTTACAAAAAGAAAACGTACGTGTTTTAAGGGGAGAGAAGTATGACCGATAAGAAAGAATTGATTTTCACGTTCTCTACTTTTAATTCGCTAAATTCTTGAAAATTTTAAATGTTATTATAAAAATGACATATAAATATACCATACATTAGGTTGGTGGAAAAAAAATGTCGAATTTTTTCCCACAATTCAATGAGAAAATCCGACATTTCTTTTCCACCAACCCAATATATTTATAACTACAATTTTCTTATTTATAAATATATTTATGATATTTATAGATTATATATAAAATAATATATTTTATTAATTTAAAATGATTTATATTTGTGAACTACTCTTTCAAGATGACGTTTAATATCAAAAGGAAATTCTATATATTTCATTTATTCTCTCAACTAAATCGATAAGAAACAAAAGAGAATAACTCTAACGTTATAATGCGAATATATAATATGCGAATAAATAATATGCGAATAGGAAAATTTAACGAGAAGTTCTCTCAGCTTTCCCTCTACAAGATCACAACATGGAAATTTTCGTTGTACTTTCTCCCTCTCTCTCTCTCTCTCTCTTTATCTACTATTCGTAGTTCCTTTCTTCAGCTTCCCTCTCTTCCTTCTCTTTCTATCTGAAAATCAGGGATGCCCTAGGGATAAGGAAAGCTGCGAGAGCTGTTTTGTCCTTTACAAAGCCTGCGTGCCTCCTCTAAACGTCGTAATTGGAGTCGACCACCTCGACCCTTTTCTTCTTCTTCTTTCTTCTTCTTTCTTCTTCTCTCTCTCTCTCTCTTTCGTACCTATTTTCATTATTATTTTTTTCGCAATACCATATTACTATCTATATATCTTTTTCTTTCTCTTGTTAGCTGACAATGGGTATCAAATTAAGAGCAAAAAAAAACATTTCTTTTTAATTTGATATTTCTCAACTTAGAAAAATATATTTGTTAATCTTCAACATAACATTTTGTATTGCAAAATTATAATTCCAAGAAGTTGTTGCATTAAAACATAACGATAAACTAAAGTACTTTTTGTTACATTAATGAAATTATTAATGAACGTATAAAAAAAAATATTACTGCATTATTGATTCATATAAAAAAAAAACTCGTTGGTCTAAACGTCGGTATTGCTATATTCGTAACGTACATTAACGTTAATGAAATTTTTCCGTTGAGAGACAACCAATAAACGTCAGGTGTGCAATTGAAAATGTATTTGTAATCGAATAATTAGAATATATGGATATCATTTTGAAAGAATTAAAAAGTTCTAAAGATAATCATGATTATTGCTACGATCTATGGAAAATATCGAATGAAATTATCCTGTCTAGACTAGTTCTTAAATAATTCATGAAAATGCCACTTACGATTCGTTAAAGACGAAATACATAATAGAACGGTTTATTAGAATCGACAAACGCGTTAACCTACATGCAACGTTTTTAGGAAGATCCGAGTTCATCGAACCGCGAACACTATCATATACGATCGATATTTAATTTACTCCCTAATCCAAATTTAATTCGTTGTCACTGTTACACTGCTGAAGAGAAGATATTAAGTTCGTATTAAATTATCTCCCACATGCAGAATTCCCACCGTGAGCGCGAGGATTCGGGTCCACCCTCTCTCTCTCTCTCTCTCTCTCCTTCCTCTTCCTCCTCCCTCCTACCATCTTCGATATAATATTTCATACCGATGCCGAGATAAAATCAAGAGAATGCCCTCGACGCTTGGTTTAACACGAATATGATAACTATGTAAGAAAAGACGATGGTACTAGAGATTTCTTTTTATCTTTTTCTCCATTTTTTCTTTCTCTTACGGTTTATTCAAGCTTGAATAATACATTGGGATTATTATTCGAAGCGTTATTACGAACATCTTGAACAAAATTATAACTCAAAAAGTTCATTAACCAATAAAATAATCATTTTATGTCTGATTAATATTTTACTACTACTACTACTTGCGTTAGAATTCTACTTAAAAATAATAAATTACAAAAATGAACGTTATGTATCGTATGAATTATATAACTCGATGATTCTCGTATAAAATTTGGTATATAAATATAACAAATAGTTATAAAAATGAATATATACAAATGAAACTAATCGAAAAGAAACAGACGCATGGAAAAAAAGAAAAAAAAAGAAACATAAGATTAAAGTCGAGACACTATACTATTTTGCAATTCTTTTCACATTTTTACGATGCAGTAATTTTGTTCGTTTAGTCACAATCATACCAATCGTAAATATGTACTCTTACGTAGATACATTTCACAGTACCTTCTGCAGAAACATTCAACTCGATCCGCGTGCAGAACATTTCGTATAATCTGATTTATCGTTCTTGCAGCTGGTGTTTTATGAAAACCGTGCTCGCTTTCGATGCACGTTCCTATAATCCCTATATTTCCCTTTCTTCCTTATTTAACTCTCACTATCTCTTTCTGTTTCTATCTATCCATCTCTGTATCCAAGTATCTTTGTTAAAATGTTTATATAAAAGCGATAATGAAAGTAACTACCTTGGCAATGAAAGCATGAAGGAAATTTTTGTCTCGTGATTATTGTATATCTAAAATAATATCTACAAAGTATTAAAAATTAATACAAACTCAAAAAAAAGAAACCATGCAGTCTAATTTATTCTACCTAACGTAATATATATATATATTTTCAAATAATTATAAAATCTAATAACTCGGAAGGGATAGACGTATTCCAACGACAATCGTTCGATCTCGTACGAAGGTACGCAACTCGTGTTTCGCGTGATCTGATTTATCGTTCGTCGCTGTCCAAGCAGTTCATGAAAGTGGATTCGTGGCTTACCGAGGCAACCGATCATGGGATTGACAAAGAGAGGTAAACGGGAACCTAAAAGAGAAGGATGACGAAGAGGAAGAGAAATGAGAGGATAGATAGAAGAGACAACTTCGAGCTTTATAAACCGAACGAACGAACGAATGAACGAATGTGCACGTTGTATATAAACGTCGAACAGTTCGATACCACTTTCACGAATACAACCATCGCGTAGTTTACCAAACGTGAATTTCGAAATAGAAGTCGATCGGCGCCATTCCAAACGTGCCGTTCTCTTGGCGCCAGCCAATTAACACGATAATACGAAACACGACAGAATAAATAACCGACGTTATGCGTGTCTCGTAAATGCGTTTTCATCCTTCTTCTTTATTCGGCTTGATTTAAAAGTCATGATCTATTTTCTCTCTCTCTCTCTCTCTCTCTCTTTTTTGCTTTTTGCATTCATTCTTTCTTTCTTGTTTGACGTTGGTCAATCGATTCGCCGGATTGATTACGTACGCTGTTTAATTTATTATCTATTTATTCGACGAGCCAACAACATTACGATTTATAAGTATACGTTTTGTCCAATGTGAGTAAATTATGTAAATATATGTATTAAAGAACGTTAAGGTTTTACTCGTTCGTGAGTGGTTTAACGAGCTGTTATTTATATATATATCGAACAGTTTATCGGCAATTAGGTATTGGTAATATTTGATATCTGCGAAGTTTGAAAAATTTATTGAGATTTATTCGAAATTTCGACATTAATATTATTTTATTTGAAATAATAATTTGTACACAAACACACACACACAGATATACATAAAAATGCATTTTTTTTTAAATATATATCGTTAAATCGTTATTAATTTGTTCCCCTACTTCTCGAATAATTTCAGAAAAAAATAATTTACCTTACTGTATTAATACTATATCGATTCAAGTATCATGTTTAGAGGATATGAAATAAGAATAAAAAAATGTTTATGCTTGAAACACCCTAGGAAAAAATGCATTTTCGTGAGTATCCTCATTCTGAACTTTCAACGACATTCTCGCAAAGAGACTAGGAAGGTCCAATAAAAGGTTTGTAAGAAGGTTTCCTATCCTATGGCCTCTTAGACGTTAAGTAAAAGCTCAATCCGACTACGGGAATGGTCGAAACATCCCTTTTCTATCCTTTTTTTAGAGATTCCTACTCTTTCTTCCTTTATTTTCTTACACCATTTACCACACTGAAACCACATGACTTATGTAATTTTTCTTTCTACAAATGTAACTAAAGCAAACCCATAAGATTTTCCTCTAACTATTACTTTTGATACTTTAATAGGATTAATACACTTATAGCTAATATATTTCTATATTGATACTAATATTAATAATATATATTTGAGAAAAAAAAGTCTATGATGGAAAGTATTAATATCAAACATAATATATTTTATATAAGAGTGATTAATTTAATGGTAACACGAGATACATATGAATAAAAAGAAAAATAAGAGAAAAAAGTGATAAAAAATAATTGATATCAATCTGTATTACTACACGTTATATACTTTAGTATAATATATAATTATCCATATAGTAATATGTAATTACTATCTAATGAATAATTAAAATAAAACCTATTCTAGAATAAAATTTATATTAAAAGAAAATATTCTCACAAAAACGATATAATTATTCAACTGAATTTTGTCGACGATCTATCTTGAGTATCCACTTAAATATCTATCTAGTCTTTCACCGATCAATAATATAACTTAATTAACTCATAATTAGACTATACCGCTCGTACTCATATCGTTAAGATCACGTTAGCTCGCTTCACGATATGACAAGAGGATGAAAATGAAAGAAAATAAAGAAAAAGTAGGAAAGAAAATAGAGAAAGGAGCAGAGGTAAAATTAATTCGGGACACGTACGATTATTAAGGTGCTTTCGAAGAGAAAAATAGAGAAAGAGAAGGTAAAAGAGTGAAGGGCATATCTTGTACGTGTGCAGAGATCGAATAAAAAAAAAAGGGAGGAGAGAGGAGAGAGAAAGAGAGAGAATGAGAGAGTGAGAGAGAGAGATGAGAGATTGTGTGAGAACTTTTATAGAGCTTGTTGTTCCGCGGTGCGAGGCGTTAAGTAAAAGCCATCAGGCTGATGAATATCGGGTTTTTACTGTGCCAGAAAAATTCGTGTAGCCCATGGAACCCAAGCACGACTCTCGACTACTTTTTCAACGTTGAATTTTTCACGTTCTTAGGACACAGAACACAAAAAGTCAAGAGTTTTAGTCCCTCCTATCTTTTCCTCTCTTTCTATTACGTTTATACTTACACACTTACATTGTATGTATATATGAGTATTTCTTCCTGTGTAAAAGTGTAGAGTATAGAGTATGAAGAGGATAATTGATAGAAGATATATGGAAACTGGTTACATCACGAGTCAGTGAAGTATTAAATAAAAGCCATCATGCTGATGAATATCGACTTTTCGTATACCCGCAAACACTAACGATTCTATTTTATTTTATTTTATTTTATTTTTCTTCTTCTTGTTCTTATTTCTTTCTTTAATTATATCGACGATGACAACGAAACGAGAGTGCATCTAATTATTATATATAGAGATACCTATACACGTAGAAATATCATAACCAATCATAGATTGTTTGAGATTTTGAAATATCTAACTTTCACCATACCGCAGAAAATGTAACCAGCAACATTGAAACTGACAGCTTGCAAAGTATATGTCAATAAAAAAATACTTTTACCGATAGGTGAAAATAATTTTCAATCTAGATACACGTGAATGATCATTATACGAATATACTCTTGTTTTGATAAATTTCTAATCTATTAAAATATTTAATCCTTATCGATCGTAAGTCATCTCTCACGTGACAAGAGTACTTCGTCGACTGTTTTATAAAATATCATATCATTGAAAATTTATAAATAATTAATAGTAAGAATCACGTATAAAAAGCTAGACGATCGATATGAGTTAATATTTCAAATAATATTTTTATCTATAATATGGCTTTTTCTAAAAGAACTTATCAAAATGATTACACAAAATTGTAATTAAAGTATATCAATGAATTAATTAGCAATAAAATTCATGATTCTGTTATAGTCAAACAATTTTAGTAAGGATTCTATTGTTGTATTAGTTTTCCTATTGGCAAAAGAGAATCCTACTAATCTATGCACGACATCACGAGTGACAGTCGAAGGATCCTCCTCGTGTTACTTCTTCTTGAGTGGGCGAGAAGCCAAGAGAGTGGTGGTGCGATGGTAGACCAAGCTTGAAGTTTCGTCTTTCACCGCAAAACTGAGTCTATAGGAAGTAAAGCCAGTTCTTCTACTTGTCGGAGCACCTTTAGAAACCGACCGAGTGGTTTCGCAATTAAATGAGGCGACGGTACGATTTTTCTTCTTCTTTTTTTTAAACCCAGGGCTTCGCTTTCTGCTTCCTCTTTTAGTTTTTATTTTCTCTCTTATTCATCGTTGTTCTCCCATATAACAGTTAAGTCCAAAGATACCGTTAGGTCGGTAATACTACATAGATAGTTAAAGACTACAAGAGTATTTAAACGAAACTCTAAAATCATAGCTTAAACTTAACTTTACATACCTCTTTTCACCCCAGAACACGTTTTTATTAATAAAATATTTTATAACAGAAGGAAATAATATATCTATTATTTTGTTTATCCTATACAAAAATTGAATTATACTTTGTTGATATTTCTAAACGTTTATTTAAATTGTATTAAACATTAAATAGGAAATATAATCACCAATTGAAATATAATCATGATACCGTTGTATTAACGTATTCGCTGTATATCATTTTCCACGATACAATGAATAACTATCTAATTTCTCATTCGTTAGATATAGACGAATTGACCGAACCGATCCTTTCGGAAACCGCAAAATGTTCAAAATTCAGCAGATGTCTCTCGATAGCTTGAAATGTATAGTTTCGTGTTCGCCCAGTATAATGTACGTTTTGGACGCCCAGATAACGGTCATTACGATATAACATATTTGATTTCAAATAAATGAGAGGTATTAGTCGGGCAATTAACGGCTCGCACTACGAGGTTGCGTTAATGAAAATTCGATTAGCGGATTTTAAGCGAACCGTTGACACGTTCGTTTCCAACTGAGGATGTAGATGTGGAAAATGAATCTGTGGAAGTGCTACTGACGAGCTTTACGGAAACGAACGATTTTGGTATTTGATTTCACAGTATATACATATACATATATATATGTATATATATATAACTGACAAATACAAATCACCAACACAGATCGGTCTCGTCTATCTCGCAGATTGGATTCCGCCTTCGTTTTTAGAGAATTTTTCGACTAGAACGAAGTTTTCATCAGCGTACTATTCTTTCTAACGATTAAATTTCGATTACCGACTATGGAACGATAAAGAAACCTGTCACCTTCGTTCCTTCCTTCCTTCAACTCTCGTGTGAGAGAAATAGAGAGAAAAAATATCAAAGATTGAACTATATTGATATAGAAAAAGAGAAGAGACAAGAGTTTAACTAAAGCAAAGTGAAAATTGAGATTAGATTTTTTGTTTATACGATTTTTCAATCACAAGATACGTTAGTTTATAGTCAAAAGATATTTTTATACAAAGAAAAAAAGATTCAAATCAATCTAAAACCTTGATAAGGTGATTCTACAATTATCTCAAGCGTTCAACGACGAATCTAATAAAAATAATAATGGCAATTGTAAAAATAATCAATGATTCTATGATATTTATCGAGATTCTAAAATTATGCATAAATTTGTATTCAAATAAAAGTAAACGTTGTCGTTGTGTTAAAGGAAGGAAGCACGACGGTCTTGGGCTCGTTTATCCTTCAAACGACGTAAAATCGGTGCTAGCTTGGAGTTCCGACAAGCCACCTAAACCACTGCAGTGCTGCTTTCAACGTCGAATACGGCTTAGATACGGACGAGTAGTTGCTGCTATAAGGAGCTAACCACCAAACTTTGGGATGAAACTATATACCTTGGTACCTCTTCCCTTTCCAGACCTTCCTTTCCTTCTCTCCGCATTAACCATTTGAATTATTTCCATCTCTCTCTCCTTCTCTCTCTATCAACGATATCTTCTTCTTCTTTCATCTAACTACCAGTTGTTTCTTTCCCTTTTCCCCTATTTAGATCTCTGAATCTGCCCATCCTTCTCTCTTAAACGCAACACCCACCTAAAGAAACCCCCCTTTCCTGCTTCCTTCCTCTCTTCTCCTTACCCCTACCCCTACCCCTACCTCCTCACCAAAGACTCAACTCCTCTCGTCAGACTTCCACTTAATACTAATGTAAGCATCGGCCAATTAACGTAATTGTGTTATGGCCCGAGTAAAGCACGGACTTGAGCAGTCTTACGGTGACCCTTTGCATTTCGGATCGATAGACTGTGTACATTGCGAAAATACCTTTATGCAAGTTATACCTTTCTTAAGTTTTTTTATTAAAAAGTGTCTAACAAAATATATAGAAAGATTGATACGAGGTAGATAGATGTAGTAACTAACAAATATAATTTATTATAATTATCTCACGATAAAGAAAATAATAAAAATAATATAAACAGCTAGATTTTTGACGTCGGTTAAAAGCTATTCATCATTCCTCCCCTTCCCTATCAGAATAAAAATGTCAACATCGTACACAGAAACAATTTTTAAATTAAATTTACTGGTAAGAAAAATAGGTCAACGATACAAAAGTAGGTCAACGATACTAAAGTAAGTCAACTGTAGAAAGACATAGTAATAATACCATACGTATTGAATGTATTGAGAGAAAGATAGACGAAGGTCTACCTCTCGGTGTATCTCTCGGTGAATTCTAGGAAATTCGTTATATATGAAATACACATAGAAAAACATTCCTTAATTACCTGCTTAGTCAAGCGTTCAATGTTTTGTTTACGTCCGGTACTCCCCGTCGTTCCTCGGCCGGTGTCGATAACCGAACGTTGTTATTTCGTTGTTAGATTTGTATTTGACATTCGTGTATGTTCGGTACTTGTCGATTATATTCGTAACTATTTTTCGTAATAATCGATAGTCTTCTTCGAGCGTCGGAAGGAATAACATGGATATTATTTAAAGTACGTCATTTTATTTCGCGTCAAGTTTACGCGTGTGCGTGTTTTCTTCCTATGCAAGTAATATGCATATGTGTACGAGTGTGTGTAGTGATAAAAAGTGACATGTGCTATATGGATACCTACACTTATGGATATGGATTATGCAGCATTGGATATAAAGACAAAGAACATCTAAACGTAAGCTGATTATAATTTTTAACCATTTTTAACATTTGAACACGCGTGATAGGTTTAGTATTAAACATATTACATTAATAATTTTTAATAAAAGATCTATTAAGTTATAGTAATGTTGAACAATTTTTTAAACCAGACACTTTATGTACGCTTTAATAATTCACACGAATAATAACTTTCACTAGATCCACATATGAGGGTTGTTGTTCTAAAAACAATATAAAAATATCATAAAACGATAAATATTTTCTCTTCAATATGTTTGATCGAATAATGTTTTTGTTTTTCTTTCTTATTTTTTCATTTCAATTAAAATAAACAAAAAACTTAGAGAAAGTTTATTAGTCACATATTATAAAATATTTTATTATTTAAGTTAAACATTATTAAATTTAATCGTCTTATTCGTGTGCATCTTTCGAAAGTTTGATATGTTACGGTTGTCACGGAATCCGGTCGAACGTATAACTTAATCTGATTGTGAGATCAGACCACGGATTAAGGGGAGACTTAACGTGTCCAGTAAGTGCAGTTGGCGATTTGTCGGCAAGAATAGGATTAACAACATTCGCGGATCGTACAACGTGTAAACTTTGATGAAGAGCTTTATCTTTTCTTTTCGTTTCTTCATGCCATAAATTTGGTCAGTCACTCAAGGGAAAAAAGATATCAAAAATATTTCAAAGAACTCACGCTCGCTTGAACTCAATAGCCTACTCCCTAAAGACATCCACGTTCAATTTCCAAATATTCCATATTCTTCGTTTTGAAAAATACTTTCAAATTTTGTTCACATGTTTCAATCATTTCTGACACTTCGCGTGATCTAATATAAAATTCAAATATAAAATTTATATACTTTTTTTTAACTTCTTATTGATCGATAAGTAGATTATAATAGTCTGATCGGGGATAAGTTTATTTATTATTCAGATATATATCTTTATGTCGATTGATCGTAAAAAAATTCGAAAATACGTATTGAATAGACATTGAAAATATTTGTTAAATCCAAGTAGTAAATTTTGGTAAAGAAATGAATCAAAAGTTACCTGGAGTAAGTGGTCATTTTACGATATCTTATATATATGTACCGGAAACATACGAATAAATATAATATCCATGTCAAGGATGATCAAATTTATATTTCTCGGATATCAGATATCGATTGATCGTAAAATTGAAGAATACGAATGGTTGTTAAGCGACGGAAATATTTGTAGGGTTCTATAGAGGAAAAATTGAGATGACAAATTATGAAGATATTCGTTTGGAGGAAACGGCTGTTTTGAACGATTTAACGATCGAGCAAGAGAGGAATGTAACAAGTTCGACAATGAGAAGCGTAGCGTGAGTGACGACAGGGTGGTGGTTCAACGAATCCCTCTTCAACCCCTCAACCTCTCACTCTCTCTCTCTTTCTCTCTGTCTTCTTTCTCTCTCACTTTCGACGCGCGTGGAATGCAAATTTACGAGTGTTTTATGCTCTCTGTGGCAAAGAGGACGAAGTGGGTTGAGGGGAAATGAAATCCCGGTGCTCGACGTAAACGCGACGCGGTACAAAAGCGAACCGAATGCGCGAAACGAATAAGGGAGATGGGAAAAAGAAGGAAGGAGGGAAAAAAAGGGATTAGGGCTGGTGGCCCTACGAATTTCAACGCCACCGAGGGTAGCCTCTACTGGTTGAAAAATTTTAAATTCATATGGACCATGTAAAACTCTTCGATATTCAAGAGAAAGAGAAAGAAAGAACGAACAACAAAATAAGAGAAAATGAAAAGTAAATTGTTCGTGTAACAACAACAATAACAGAACAAATGGTAAATAAAAACTATCAAATAACATTAGCAACAAATTACTTTTTTATACTTTGAATAACTTTTTCTTCCTTTGTTTTAATCAAATACCTCGTCTTTAATAATAATCTAATTTTAATTCTTACAAGTTGCATATAAATGACTTTTATTACATATTTTATATCTAATTTCTTCTATTCTTGAGATTTTAAATAACTGAACAACGTAGTATGATTTATCGGATACAAAATCAAAATGTAGAGTTAGATTAGAATATAGACGACTAGGTTGAATCTGATCGAACGTGCACAAATCAATATTCGTAACACCGATCTCATCTTGAATGCGACAGAAGTACGTCAAAATTCTATCGATTCTCGTTAGCAATAACATTCGCTTCGATTGCAAATAGAGAAAGAGAGAGAGAGAGAGAGAACAAACAGATAGAGAAAGAAAGCATCTTCGAAACTCGGCATGTCACGTCTGTAATTAGTCGGTCACGAACAGCCTACGTAATCCCTTCCAATCCTCTCTCTCTCCCTCCTTTCTCATCTATTCTTCTATCTCCTCTTTCAAAACCTCTGAACAACTATCGAACCGTAAAATATTGGCTACATTTCGTGTTCAGCAAAAGAAAAGTTCATCGGGTCGAATAAACTCGGCTTATTCATGGCATGAGACGAATGTATCACGCGTAAGTGTATTCGTTTCATTCTTTTAGAAATTCTTATCAAGAATAAAGGACAAAATGATATATTGCTTAAAGTCCGGTGATTTTTGAAAGGAATCGGAATTTACAGACTACACGATACGGATTCATGCTCAATCGAGAAAATTCGATTACTTTTAACGTTACTCGTAGCAGACAAAAATTTCTATTTTCTCGAGATTACGAAACGCGTCATGCGTTAGATGAAATGTAAAAAAAAAAAGAGAAAAGAAGAAAAGGAATTTGGTTTTGATACTGAAAACAATTGATTTGTAACAAATAGTAGAGTACTGGATTAGTTTGTTTGTTAAAAATATAAATAACGACACTAATTTCCTATATCTTCATTATTCATTTCATTAATTTTTTGTTCACATTTTCGGAACAATAGTTGGAAATATTTATGATAAATATGACAAACGATAATAATATGCAACAGTTTTCAAAAAATTTGTATACAATTCGTCTGGATAAATAATCTAAGAATAGTTTGTTTTCTTTGTAAGAGAGAGTTTGCATACGAAAGGAGTAGGATTATTCGTTGTCTTTCGAATGGAGATAAATGTTCGATAATTTTTATCACGACGAAAAGAGTGGAAAAGCAGAGGATTTTAAAGTTTAAGCTTAGGGGATCGTCCAACGTTAATCGTAGGACTTACTCTCGAGAAACTTTAAAGTAGGGTCGGAGAAATAGTCGGACTGTATGTATTTAAACTGCGTCTGCCTGTGTTCCCTTGTCTCCACTTAAATCGCGATGTTACTCTAATTTTATGTGTAACTACGAATCGAGCCACCATTAAGAGCAGTTACGTCGCTGCATAAGAGCTCATCAATTTTCTAAACGACATTTGAGAGTGTGATAGTTACAATACATATATCTCTTTCTGGAAGATATGAAACACTGTGTGGAACGAAGTACGAACTAAATATAATTCAATGACCGATTTAATAAGAACTTGGATGATGATTATTATTATTTTTAACTGTAACATTCAGAATATACACAAAGATAGATACATTTAATAATTGTATTCTTAAATTATAACATTTTAAAGAATTTTCATTCAAAATAACATTAGTTTTTTTCTTATATTTTATTCGATCCACACATTTGATCTCCCCCTTTTTAATCAGAGAATAATAAATTAAATTCATTTTATCTTGAAGGAATAGAAAACGATTATTTTCACTAAGGAACGATCTTATTTATTACGTACTAAAAGGTGAACCAATTTGGGGTACTTTTCTCTTCTTTATTATCAAAGATACTTTAACTAATTTAATTTTCTATTATCATAAAAAAAAACGAGTGAGAGGGAGAGAGAAATTATATTTTTCTAGGAGCATTGGTTAAACGAATTTAATTATTCCTTTGGAATATAATTTTCAGAAATAGTTATCCTTGTAATATACTCGAAATATTTTCTTACGAATCTCAGAAATTTCTCTCGTCCTGCAAAGAACAAAAACAGATTAGTTCTTTTTCTTCATTTCTCTCTTCCTCCTTTCTCTTTTCTCTCTCGGATTCGAAGAAAAATAGAAAAGGAGAATATGTATTGTTCATGAAAGAATTACTAAATCGATGTGACAGTTCTATCAGAAAAGAGAACGCATAGTCCTCTGTCAAGGTATATTCCATTCTCGTAATATCAAGTTGCAGAAAACTCGTTAAAATTCCGCAACTCTGCTTTTCCTTCTTACGTCTGGTACAATGCGGAAATAATTTCAAAAGCTTTTGCATTGCTCGCATGCTCTTATATTCTTTTTCTTATACCAGTTTGTTTTTTATCGTTTCAATAACATTGAAATATATTTTCCTCTTATGTATCGAATAATTTTAATAATCAATATATCGGTTTGTATTTTATATACGTCATTGTTATTAATTAATAATAGATAGACAGATTATAATAATAATAATTTTTATTTGCTAACTGTGGGAAAAATCATTAAGTGTGTGGAAGTTTCTTTTACAAAAATTTAAATATATAAAATATTTTTACATATATACATAGTTTTTTGAATACCTATTGTATACTTTAAAGTGCATATTAACACATATAAGTTGTAGAGTTTAAAAGGTTGAGCATATTGTAATAGCATGAAATGTATGTCAAATTACACGTAACAATGATTCATAAGTTATTTCAATTCAACGTAATTATTTCTGGTTTTAAAAATGACGGTTGTATAACGAAAGTTGTAAAATTCATTAAAAACTCATACACACAATGGAATAAAAGAAAGAATAAAAAAAAAGGATTAAATATTATAACGTTTTGGAAGAATATTCGAAATAATGTTTTAACTCCGTTCGCGTTAACTTCATCGATCGAAATATTACATTTCCTTGCTTATATTTTAACGATATGAAAAATATCAATGCAGGTAATTAAAATTCTTTTTTCATAGTTAAAATAATCGATGGGTAATTTTAAATAAAAGAAGGAAGAAAACGAAGAGTCGTATGAATAAACGTATGGGAAGTGTGTTCGATATGAAAATATCATGACGTCAGATACAATAGCTTTTTGCGATTGATACCAGACAGGAAGATTGAAATTCCGTTTGGGATTCGTGTAGACAACGACATACCCCTCAACGGAAATAATCACAAACAGGCAATTTGGTTACAATTAGTTTCTCTACGTTTCATGGATCATCGTATACCGTATGATCATGTTGATTCCTTTCACAGACGATGAATACGATGATCATTTTACAACCAGCAAAACATTAATTTTCATATTTCACTATGTTACATCTTATCCAATAAAATCTTGTTTTCTGTCATACGAGTTACGTTTTTCTAATATTAAAAGTTGATAGAACGCTTTTGACATAAGTTATCACATTTATATGCAGTCATACAAGGACGACCATGAATATTTTATACTCTTGCACAATCCCATACCTAAATATATGATTTTGATTAGATTTTTAAAGTATACAACTTCTTATTATTCCATTTACTTAGTAGTCCGATCATCAGTCAAAATGTTTACGGTTAACGATAAAGTTAAAAACCACGTAACTCTGAATTCGCGTAAATCGGGATAACCGTAAGTTAAGAGAGGGAAACTACTTAACTTATACACACCTATGTATAAATACACACATATACACAACGATCACACCGATTTGTGTTATTCCAAGCTAAACGACGTTCCATTAAATCGTACATGATTTAGTGCACGTAAATTCGGTTTACGCGAATTCAATAAAAGTTCGGAGCTCGTTTTGTACTCTAAAAAAAAATTCAATATTCCGTTCCCATCATTCTGAAAAATATCCAATTGCTCTTGATCGTGTTGAGCACGATAGATGAATGGATAATCGAAGAAAAAATAAGAAAAGAAAGGAGGGGAGGAAAAAGGATTCGTTGAAAGAAAGTAGTGAATAACAATCAAGAAAAACCGAAGGATTTTTCGCACAAGTGAACGAACGAAGGAAAGAAAGAAAGAAAGAAAGATAGAAAGAAAAATTGTGCATTCTCGATAAAATTCAAGCTGTAAAAATGGCAACCGAATAAGACGACGACAAGGAAAAGGTGAATTTTTCGAGTTGGATTTGTGATTCGGTGTGAGCGAATCTAAATTTTCAAAGTCGTAATTTTAGTTTCGAGAAGGAAACTCTTGTGAAAAGACGTCACGTATATAAAGGAATCGTAGAATCCTTGGGATTCGTGTCGACTACTCTACTGGTATCCTCTTTTTCTACTTTCTTGCTGAGAATATTGACGTTATATTAAATTTCGTAAAGTCAGAAAAATGATTTATCGCTCGATTCAACAAAAAAAAAAATAATCCAAGTGAGACAGAGAGTACTGTAACGAAAAGAAAGAAAGAAAGAAAGTAAAGGATGAAACGTGAGAAAGAAAAAGAAAAAGAGAGAGAGAGAAACCTGTAAATTCTTCCAATCACCGACAAATGTTACCAATTTACTGACGAACAGCTGCTGAGATTTTCGTACGAACGAAGCAATACACTTTTTATTTTCTTTCTCTCTTTGCTTTTTATTTTTTCTTTTTTTTTTTGATGGGAAGAGGGTGGTCAAGGGAGAGTAGAGGAGAGTTTTTTCTTGTTGTTTTTCTTTTTGTCGACTCGATAGATTTTTCCATCGACATAGATTCTCGTTCACCGTGATGTCAACGATGAAATACTCGTTATATCCTTTTCTCTTCTTATTTTTTGGTTTTACTATCGTCGATTATATTGCACGATGGTTACTCTCTCTCTCTCTCTCTCTGTCTCTCTCTCTATTTCTCTTTTTCTCTCATCGTTGATACTACAAACGTAAAAACAATTTTCAATAAGGATCCTTTTTCAAGCAATTTTTTTTTCCTCGGTTATTTTTTTTCCTATCATTTTTTTTTTTAAACCTACATAGATATCGATTTCGCTAGCATCGATTACAAAAATGCAATTTTCAGGGAAGGGAAGAAATTCTTTTTTACAAATGGTACGTTATTTGATCGAAACGCAATGTTTGACGAAGTTCCGGAAGTTCAAACAATATCGATCGGATAAGAAATTGAATGCGTCCATCAAATTCATATCCAGACACGGGCAGCAGCAGTAACAGCACCAGTAGACCTGTGCTCGCACACTACAAACTCGTTCTTTCATTTTTCATAGCAGGATTCGAACGGATTTTTATGTCGCGTCAGCCCCTTTGAACCATCCTCAAAATGTGAAAATTCAAACGACGAACGAACAACGTTGAACGACGATGTACGGTTTGGTTACACCTTCGACAAACGATCATACTTTAGTCCCACCGTTACGATCTTTCTACGATATACGATTTATCGTTTCAAATCGATATTCATGCAGTTTTTTTATTTCTTTTTTTTACATATCTTCATTTCTTCATTTAGTCTTGAATTTCATTTTCAATAATATTTCTATCATTTATAAATCCAATCATTGTAGATGTTTAACAAGAAACACTATTATTTCTTATCCAATCAATATATTAAATCGTCCCATTAGATTTCTTTCTTTTTCTTAATTAAATTTTTATATTTAATATTATTTTACTAATATTAAATATCATAGTATTATGAACAATGTAATAAGAATATAAAATCGTATATATTGGTAAATAAAATAATATAAAATACAACACACAGAAAAATATTTTATACTGAAAAAATAATGAAGAATCTTATAGGAATTTAATATTCGCGTTTATAAATAAATTATACGTATTTTGTAATAAGAAAATTTCTAATTTTAAATATTATATTTAATAATGATCAATTGCATTAAATCAATCAATAAATAGCAATATATATTTTCACTATCTTTTATTTGGTATTGAATCTTTGAAAAATGATGTTTCTTTTTTTTCTTTCTATTTCTCTTACTCTTTTTTTTCTATTTTAAATATCTATCTTGTATCCCGTTCCGTTTTCAAGATCGCGATCGAATTCCATTCTAGTTGAACAAGGTTGAGTTCGAACCAAGGTAAATCGAGTCGCGGCTTTCCTCTTTTTCGATGTACGTTCTGGAATCGAAGACGTTCTTTTCTACAGATTACTGCACTCTAGAAGACCGATTTCTCTTCGTTCCTGCATTTATCGGAACGAAATTTCCTTCCTCGTTTCCATGCAAATTTATCCATGAAAAGAAGAAGAAGAAGAAGAGGAAGAAAAAGAAGAAGAATAAAAAGAGAAAAGATATTTGGCGGAATCGTTCGATCTTAGACTAGAACACCTTCTGGTCGGTTCTCTTTTATGATAAAAATCATTCCGATAAAAATTTAACACTTGGTTTCTCGATAGAATCAATCGTAACATCGATAAAATAAAGTAGTATCGTTTTATACAAAATTTATTTCGTGATGAAACACCTTTATAATCGGATAGTATAATTTCACTCGTTGTTAAAGAATGTTTTTCTGTGAATTTTATATCTAACGAATTTCCTAGAATTCTCCAAGAGATGTAAACAGTACCAATGTTGAGCTCGTTTGACTCGCACGTACATTTTTGCCTATCTTTCTCTCAATACATTCAATACGTATGGGATTGCTATTATGTTTTTGTACAGCTGACTTACTTCTGTAACGTTGACCTACTTTTGTATCGTTGACCTACTTTTCTTACCAGTAACCTACTTTTGAATAGATGTATCCTATTTCAAATGATAGATTTTTATTTTATTTCTGAATATTTAGATAATTGAGAAATATATATATAAATGATTTGTTTTTAATAAATCGATTATTTAAAAATTCTTCTATACGTATGTATTAGAATTAATATTATTCTTATTCCTGACTTTTACTTCTTTAAAATAAATCTTCTGTTTGATTTAGACACGTATGTGCACGCTCATGCGCATAGAATAAGATTTCTTAGAAGTGGTGTAAATATAACGAGAATAAAATTCGAAATAAATAGAATTAATCCCCTCCGATAAACTTGTAAACAGCTTTCGAAAAAAAAACTTTAATAGCTTATTTCAAACCAGTCTAACAGTGGATTTCAAGGAGGAAGGTACGCATAGCTTATACTTATTACATTTAAATTATAATATTCATTTCCTATGATAATTTAACAATTATTTAACATATGTCTACTACTCTAATGCACCCTTCTTATATTTATGAATGTTCTAAGACATATATATTGGTTTAAACATTACATTCTTTCTAACGTAATTCAAAATATCACAGAATTTCGATATCTTTTTATTTTACATGTTTTTAGATAAATGCCACGAACCAGATCTTAATACTGGACTGAAGTATTAATTAAAAAATGCATTAATAATTTTTACTCATTTCAGATAAATATTCTGTTAGATTTAGACGTGTATTTCCGTACATGCACATAGAATAAGATTTCTTAGTAGTGGTGTAAGTATAACGAGAATAATATTCGAAATAGATATAATTAATCCTCTCTGATAAACAAGTAAACAATTTTCAAAAATAAAACTGTTATAGATGATATCGAACCAGTCTAACGGTGGATTTCAAGGAGGAAGGTACGCATAACTTATACTTATTACATTTAAATTATAATATTAATTTTCTATGATAATTTAATAATTATTTAACATATTTCTACTACTCTAATGCACCTTTCTTATATTTAAGATTGTTCTAACACATATACATCAGTTTAAACATTACATTCTTTCTAACTTACTTTGAATATAAAATAATTTCAAGATCTGTTTATTTTATATGTTTTCAGATAAATGTTTTTATCTGGACGTCATTACTAGACCAAATAATTAATAATCAAAATGCCTTTATAATCTTGACTCCTTCCAAATAGATATTCTGTTAGATTTAGACGTGTAGGCACGCACATACGCATAGAATAAGATTTTTTAGAAGTAGTGTTAGTTTAACGAGAATAATATTCAAAATTAATAGAATTTATCCCTACCGTTAGTATCGTCAACAACTTTCTATCAAATGACATTTATAGGTGACATCATGTTTGTCTTACAGTGAATTTTGAGGAGGACATACATCGAACTTATATTCCAAGCTTTTAGATTATAATATACATTTTCTTTAATAATTTAACAATTATTTAGCATATGTCCACTACTGTAGTTCACTCTACTTCTCTTTTAGATTATTTAAACATATATACATTGATTTAAACATGACATACTTTATAATATACTTTAAAATAAATATTAACTGAAATTACTTTCTTGCCAGAATTTTAATTAAACTGGACAACAATTTATAAATTTATTAATTTATGAATTTACTATAAAATTCTTTTTTTATTGCATTAAAAAAAAAAATCAATGAATTATATAATAATAATTTTTAATTCAAATATTCGATTATATTTAGTAAATTGCGTTTTCGTTTAATTCTTGGATTAATTCTCAATGGAAGACGTCTCATTTCGATTTTTCCCTAGAGAATCGAATTATCGATTGAACCAAATGTCCAAAAGCTATAGTAACGCCTGCGATTGTCGCCAGGCCTCAGGACACGCGAATGGCTCCCTTGTGGCATCCCTTAGAACACGATCTACCTCTCTCACCCTTCTCTCCACCCTCATAAAACGAACACGCACAGAAAGATCGTTAACGAACGATCGTATTCTCTCTTGCTTTTTTCCTCCGTCTTTTTTTCTTTATCTCTCTCTCTCTTTCTCTCTTTCTCTCTCTCTCTTTTTTCTCATTACGCCCACCGTAATCGCCATGGCGGAATAAAAATCAAAGAATCGACATTCTCTTTGCCGAAAGACAAATATCATTTCTTTTCTCAATTTTATAACGAAACTTTTCTCCACTTTGATTTGATTCTCTAACAAAGTAGATCCTTTCGATAATCGAGTCTGTGTCAGTGTGTGTGTGTGTGTTTGATACAAAAAATAAATAAATTATTATAAAATTCCATATCGTTTAAAGTCTGGTTCATTATTTATTTAGTATTTAAAAATATTCGTTTTTATTATTATTATTATTATTATAATTATGTTTTAAAAAATCGTGAAATATTATACAATATTGTTATTATTTTTCTTATTACCTACACCATCGTGTATTAATTATTTTTCTAATTATAGACTCACTTATATGAACCCATGATTTCTAACGTGGGACATACACACACATTTTCTTTTTTTTTTTCTTTCATAGATGCCATGTTCTTTGAAAGCTTGTTTACATGAAGTTAAGTAACCTTTGAAATTTCTTCCAAGTTAAATTTTCGTGAATAATTAGAAAATTATATCGTACAGAATAAAAGTTACTAAGATTTTTGAAATGCTTAGATTTAACATGGTCAAGAAACACAAATATTGGTACAACTGATTTATAAGATTTAATATAAATGAAAAAGTACTTTTAAGATGGTATTTTGTTTAAAATTCTAAATTAAGAGATTTCTTGTTCTTATTTTAACGTAAAGAAGAATATGAAGAAAATGTGTGTTCACTTTTGTAGTAAATTTTTCTAACAGGGTGGGAACACTTAGCAAATTCGAACGTTGTAATAATGGATGTTGCGATCAAATGGTTGAGAAGCTGACAGCATCAACATAAAGTACGTCCCAGAGGACGGCTTCGTCAGAATGAAATACTGCGACAAGGAACCTAATATCGTGCGTGCAATACGACGATCTCCGTAGTCCTGTACGATTTGTATGCGATTTCAGTAATCTCCGTCATCTTGGAAATTGCATGTCTGGTCGTGTCGCGAATGGACACTGAGAGATAACGAAGCTTTCAAAACGAATCCCCCTCGAGTAGATACTTAAAAAAAAATATGAAATATAAAATATAAAAGGACCTATATATATAAATGGATCCTTTTTTTATTATTAATTTCTTTTTTTTTCTTTTTTGAACGAATCTATCGAAATTCAAGCTCTCAAATCTTTAAAAGAAAATATCCATTTTTATTGAATCTTATTTGATACATCAAATCTTGTTTACACGTTTATAAAATAACCAATCCTATAGGAATTCCTTTACGGATCAATTTCCAAAAGTTGGGTTTGCATTATCCTTTAACAAGGACCATATGTGTATATACGTTTTAAAACCAAACAAAGATAGTCTAACTTGGCAGGAGGAGAAGAAGTCTCTCGTTAGCTTATCTTTTAAACGAAAATTTGAAATCGGTACTTTGCTCAAGACAACGTATGCCCAAAAGCAGGTCTCTTTTCTTTATTTTTCTCCTTTTTTCTTTTAGATACGAACATCGTCAAGGGAGTAGCAAGCTTGTACACCTTCTCGAGAATATACTTCCATTTTTGGTTTTTTCTTTTTTTTAAACCTTGTTGAAGGTATCGTTTTTTCTTATAAAAAAAAAACCAGTAAAAGATAAGTGAAAGAAACGAAGGATGGGGGAAAGAAAAAGAAAGAATAGGGAAAATCTGAAGAAAGAAAAAAATCATTCTAGGAAGTTATATACTTTCAAGTATAGAATAAATTATCTGAGAAGGGGAAGGAAAAAGAAATATACGCTGTTGCCCTTTTACCTTAACTTCATTTTTCATCGATCAAGAAGTCGCATTTCTCGTTTCTCTTCGATAATCTCGCATCTCGTAGACCGTACTCGGACGAGCGTAAATCCGATTTCCGCGAAAGGGATATCATCGTTCTTCGAAACACGTAAAAGAAGAGAAATATCGTTCAGATACTCAGGTGCTCAGAAGTTGAAAAAGAGTGGACGGGAAAATAAAGAAAGAAAGAAATAGAGGAAGAAAAGAAAAGAAAGATAGGAAGAGAGGAATAAGGAAAAAGATTCGGATATCGTTTCCTGTTCTCACGAAACTACCCTTTTTCTTTCTACCCCGGCGCTGACGTATCAAGAACAATTTTTCAAAAACGGCTCACGTAGCACAGATGCGATATGCTTTTTAAGCGACAAAACCCTACGCCGAAGTTGCGTGTGTTCGCACGAAATACCACCCCACTCTTCACCCCCCAGTGTTCGTTCTTTCGTTCTTTCATTCCTTCGTTCGTTTGCGTGTCTGCTTGTCCGTGACGTAAATACCTATTTCACTGTGCATACTTTTATGTATGCGTACAAATCTATGTGTATACATATATACTATATACACATATATATGTGTGTGTGTATATGTGTATACGTTGAGATTTTCGATAAAGTTAGAAAGCACTCAATTTGAGCTACGTCGTTGGAATTTATAGCAATGAACAGATAATCGAGAAAAATCGTGGAGTAATATGAAACCCCAGAGAGACAACAGTATGTTATACGATACGATACGATACGATTTTAGCCGCGAGGAACTCCTTCAAATCTGCCAGATAAATTTATATTCGTGATAGGAGAAAGCTTACGAATTACTATAATCAACTTTGACCATAATCGATGGAATTTTAATTTAGACAATTTTCAAAATAATAAATACATATTTTCTTTCTAGTATATTAAAAACAAAATAAGAAGAAAATAGATATATGTATATTACAGATATAAATTGTATTGAATTGTATTTCTTTTTGTTTTTAAACACTATCAATTTTTTTGTCGATAAAAATCATGGAATTAATCGTCTAATATGTCCTGAAAGAATAATTGGTTATTAAAAAGTACAATTGCTTATATTAAAATAATATTTCAATCTAACTTTTAGTTCTCCTCTTTTTATCGTTACGATTTTAACATTCTCATTGAAATATATTCCTGACACTTAAAAGACATAAATATGTAGTCTAGACGTCAGGTTCTCACCCTTTCTATTCTCTGATTGCATCCAAAGAATGCAACCACGATCTCGTCAACGCAGACCCTCGTTGACTATCTTCACGCACGGCAATCTGGAAGACAAGTGCCTCTTCTTCCTTTTCTATTTTTCTTTTATTCCTTTTCTTCTTCTTCTTTCTCTTCATTTTCTTTCTATCTTTTTCCTTTCGTTCATCGTGGATGGATAACATCCAAGGAATACTGTAAGAGATTTTCTCTTTCTACATTTTTTCTATTTTTACTTTCATTTTTTATTTGTAATCTTCAAATGGAACAGGATTGACAGTAAAGAAAGCAATAAGAATACTATCACTCCATTCTCGAGTAAACAAAATATAAGAATTATAGATTCACTTTTGTACTGTGTTGATTTTTTTCGTTGTCAGAGATTAATTATGATGTCAGGTATAGAAAAAAAAGTAAAATCATTTTATTCCTCTAAGGAAGAGAAGGAGAAACGTGAAATTAAGCATTACATTGGAAGTAAATTAAACGTTGTAATGTAAAATAGTGTTATTATAACAAGTGTTGACTTGGTAACGTAAAAGATGAAAAATCTGATCTGAAGATTAAAAATAAAACGAAATAGTAGAAATTATGAGAAATGAAGTATCAAAGTAAGAAGATGAAGGAGAAATAGGGAAAATAAATCTTCCAAGCATATTTACTTGCGATTCGAGGGATTTAGATTGAAATAACATCGCATAAGCGAGCGACAGGATGGTTTGACGGGTAAAGCCTATGAAACGAGGTCGAAAAGGGAAAAAGAAAGAAACATCAGCCTTCTCTTAGAGAAAATATATAGATATATATATATTATATATGTATATTGAAGCTCTCCCACCAAAAAACACCTTGAACATTTTCTTCAGTCACGATAAAATAGCTTTGAGATTGCCTTATAAAGAAAGAAGATTTTCAAGCAAATTCTATCTGGCAAAAAAATTGTTTTGTTTTTCTTTTTTTTGATATTCTATTTATTGTACATAAATGAAAAGTAATATATCTTGCAAGGCAATAAATAAACGATATAAAAATAATATAAATAAATATTTAAATATAAATCAAATTGCATTTATAAGTTTTAAAGTAATGTAAGAAAAATAGGATCACAATTTCATATTATTCGTGTTCTGAAGAGTAAATAAAATTGTTTAAAGTATAATATTAATTCTATGTACTATTAGAAATTGATATTATTTTAATTTAATTAATATGTAGGTTTATAATATAAGAAAGAAGAAATTATTAAATCTGTTATGTAAGATACAGATGTAACTGACAAGACAGAAAAATCCTTGTGTTAAGTTCAAGAAAAACACCATCTTCGAAGAGCTCTTATTTCGTACCTACTCGAAAGATCCTTCGGGTTTTACCCTCGTCTAAAAGAAGGATCAACCATTGACGTTGACGAGTATCCTTCGAATTGGCTGACAAAATGTCCAATACTGTTCTCCCTTTAATATGTCAAAATATCGAAAACGTTTTTTCGCGAGGATGAGACTACTTTATTTCCTTTTTCTTTCTTTCGTTTTGTTTATTTATTTATTTATTTTTTATTTATTCTATCATCGTCATTAAATGTTTTTTTCTATTGCCAGAATGTGATTCATTGCAATTTTTTGAAACAAATTCGTAGATACGTGAAGCTTTAAAAGAATTCGTTATAGTTCGTTTCGTCCTATTGAATAATAATTTGGGTAACTTCATTGATAAACAAGAACTGAATGGAAAAGTCGACTAGGTATGTACGAGAGAATTTGCAAAAATTGACGGGGTCTCTTCTATATTCAGTGGAATAGAGGCTTGATTTTCGGTTATATATTACGGAAGCTTGCAATGAATCGATCGGAAGTCAGCCAATGGGCGAGGTATATTTACACGAGAGTATTTCCATGATGGTACGATATGATGAATCACTTATCGTTTATATACGATAGAAATATGCTGATGATCATCTCCGAACTTTTTAATGCGAATTGAAATATTCGAAATTTAAGAAAATATCAAATCCAATCTATGTTCGTAGATATATATTTGTTGCTGAATTTCTTATTCATCCTGATTTTATAGATTTGTGAAAAGTAATAAGGAATATAAACGAAAAGAGAAACAAGTTGGTGGAAGAGTTGGGAGAAGGGAGAAAGGGTAGATTGTAGAGATTTGTAGAGATTTGTATTATTAAAAATGCTGACCGTAGTAACGAATCCGTCTAAAAGGAACAACGTTGCAATGGCTAAATGCCAACGACCGAATATTTTATTACAAAGACAGCCAATGTCTGAATGTCTCCATTTCAATGTCGCCCTATTCTGTCCTCGGGCATATGAAGAGCCCTTCATAAAGAAATTCTCTCGTTTTCCTGGTTAAAGTAGATAGTACAGAGAAAAAGAAAAGAAAAAGAAGAAAGAGAGTTTATGTTAGGAAAAAAATTGTCAGGTATTAATCATATTGAAAAATATCATATTAGAAATGATTGAGGACAATTATTTATATACACACGGATTAGATAAATGTTAAAATATTTATTATTATTAATTAAAGTAATACTTAAAATTTGAAAAAAATACAAGCAAATGGTTTTAATTCGAAATTTCTAATCTGTTGCTAAAGATAGAATTGAACTTTCTTAGTAGTTGAAATTGTAATATCCGTGGGTCACGCTCACACGAAGATACGCGTAATATTTTCGTTGCTTTCGGTGTACGAAGAAAGAAATAGACCAACGATAAAACCGACAAGGTAGATTTGCTTGTTAGTAGAGCTTCGGTTTAATTTAGTTTAGCTTGGTCAATAGTTTGGCTGTTATTGTACTTGAACGGCTGTGGCTCCTGGCATTGCTGTTGTTGTTGCTGCTGCTGCTACTGCCTGAGAGCACCGAAGGACCACCCTCTTCATTTGCATACCGGGTGTACTCGCGTAAATACGACTTGGAAAAGTCTGCAGCAGGCACATCAAAGGGACGCAACTCGAATTAAACCCACGTTGGCATTGTTCGCAAACAGCCTGCTCGAGAGATATCGAAGCTTTGCCATCGACAGGATCGATCGATGTCGTTCGAACTAATTTATAAACGTATTAGACCTTTAGACTACAAGTTTTAGATCTTTCTCTAATTTCTTCGTATAGATCGATGGATCATTGTAGGATTATTTATTCTTTTAAGTTTTATTTATATATCAATTCAAATAAAATTTTATTACTTCTTTATTTTCTTTGATATTATATATTTTTTCGGTAATCAAAACAATACTTGACAAAAACTCGAATGTTGAAGTACAATGACTTATACTTAATAGTAACGAACGCAACGTATATGTTCATTTTAGAAACGTTAGACTTAAAATTATCAAAAAGTTATGTTTTCTTCATTCATAAGGAACAAAAAAACCTTAACAATAGTTAAATCAATCAGTTTTGGTTATTCTTTTCTTTTCTCTTTATGGAGAGTGGTAATTACAAATTATTTTTTATCAATCTAATAATATATATATATATTTAACATCAGGTGCCACACACTTTGCAATTCACTGTGTATGGTTTAGAAAGTATCGCATCGAAAATAGTTAACTCTGTGCATAGCTATACATATATATATATACGTCACTTATACTTATATTTAACATAATTACATGTAGCGAGCAAATATTAATATGATAAATCCTTCGATATCATTATCCTCGCATAAAATTGAAGGAACAATCGGAGGAATATAATTCGACACGAATAGTTTTCATTGCAAAAACTTACGCAGTTACTCGTTATTATAATCTGAACGATCAGAACGACTATCACTGTATTACAAAAAAATAATATGTCTGAACGATGAACTTGATGAATATTCAGAGTTAAGAATTATGTAACATTTTGTTGAAAGCATTGTAAGACGTTTCTAAATCAAAAATAAGTTGTCTCACTTGTGTATCTGATAATTCATCTGAAGCAGACATATTATTCAATGTTTGTAACCATTCAGAAACCTTTTCCTTTCCATCAAAGTCGCTAGGTAATATACTTAGACGATTCATAGTATCCATTAGATCCCTTAAATCTGGATGTAACTGATCCATTGCTTTAATTTCTAGTCGCAGTTTATCCATCAAAGTAATGAACAATGAAACGATATCTGCAATACACTTAGAAGTATTTCCCTTGTCATCTTTGATCGTAATAGGTCTGTCTTCTTTAATCCTTTCCAAAGCAGCTGGACAATCCAACCGAAATGCTCTTGCAAATGCATCTATAGTAGGAAACTGATCGCTTTGTACCTAATGTAAGATATTCATATAAGATAATAACTAATGGTAAATAAACCATTGGTCTATAAAAATCATATGGAACACATACCTGCTTAAATGCTGCCCTATATTGAACTAACAATTTACTGCATGCCGCTGTATACTCCTTCGGTGTAACACAATCTCTGATATAAGCCTTTTCCAAGTGTTGCAAAGTATTAACCACTGCATAGAGATCAGCTTGATTATCATGCTTTTCTCTTTCTCTGGCATTTTTGTATAATTTCACTTCTTCGTATAACTCGGGACGATCTTGAGCTACGGACATTATTCTCTATGGAATAATAAAAGGATGAAACTATATATTGAAAAAAACAATATTAGAGGTTAGGTAGACGAATGGTTATGAGAGATACGCTTAACATACGTTAAATTTTGTGAATAATAAAATTAAGGATTGATTTTAGCAATTCTATAAGATAAAATATTTGATTATCTTTTTGTAATATTCTTATCAATACAGTCATATCAAATATATTACACATCAATCTCATAACATTGGCTTTACATTAAATGTGTAAAATAAATTGGACAAAAAATTTATAGTTATATACTACTTACCTGAATAATCTTTTATGTCGTAGAAGATAGCGTCAAATTTTGATAATTGTATCAAAATGAACAATAATTTGTTATTAATTTAATGGATAGGATAGACAAAAAGATTTCTATAATACGTAGACACTAATGCTATCTACCGGATAAGTCACAAAATAAAATAGATTTTATACCATTCTAGCACGTTTGTATTAATTTTAAATTAATTATTATTACAGTAATTTTTCACTTGTCGTTGTTTAATAAGAAAAACTACAAATTGTAAATTAAAAATACTTTAATAGATAGTCAAAGTATTGCAATAATACAGATACAATTAATTATTGCAGCCTTGTATAAAAATCACATTTAGCTAAAACTTATACCTCTATTGTAATAATAAAACAATTCGAATTTTAATACTTTATTTGATTTAAAAATTAAATATTTCTTTAATGGCAACCATTTTATGATTAAGTCTAACGTTGCAAGAAGAAATGAGTTTATTTGTTTCTAGGCATAAACACTGAGATTCCTCTAAAAGTACTTTTTCTTTCTTTCTCTCACGGATTTTACTTTGATTAAAAATAGCTCTTCCTTGCTTATTTGAAATGATTTTAATATATGTTACGTTTAATATTAATTTTGAACTATCGATTATATCCCATGGTGGGAAAATTTTTACAATACTTTCAGATTTCATTTGAAATTTCCCCACAATTTCTGGTACTATAATCATAGTAATCATTTTATGAGAAGATTCATCATAATTAGATTTTTCTTTTATGTCGATATCATTTAAAAGATTAAAAGGATCATTTAAAACAAATCCATCTAAAAATTGTCTGTGCAAATGCGATGTACATTTATCTACATATACATCTACGTGAGGAATTGAAGTACTGTCGACACCTTCTTGGTTTATTTGATGATGCCATATACGAACAAACGAAGTTTGTCTATTTATTAATGATTGCAGTTTTGTTGTCAAGCTTTTCCTAAATGAAAAATATAATTATATATTTATATATATATATTTATTTATATATGTATTTATTATATAATTGCACTGCTAATTTATAAATATATATACCCAGTTAACACAAAACGTTAATATAACGTTCGATTTAGGTCATTTTTCAAAAATGACGTCATATTAACGTTTTGTGTTAACTGGGTATATATATATATAAGTTGGCATGTTATAAATAAAAAATGTATAAATCATTATAAATAATTACGTTTTGCGCCTGCGCCTTTTTTTACATGAATCTAATATTTGTAAAGACATAGTAGGGTTACTACTTGTCTTCTCTGGAGATGTAGCAGTACTTATAAAACAATTGGTTTGATTGGATTTATTATCTATGCTCTCATTAGAAAACGTAGTTGCTCGTGATATGTTTTCCAACGCATGATCATTTTGAAATGTAGATGACTTTGATTTCATTGATTCTGCTTTAGAATAGAATGTTTCATCAGAATCTTTTAAAGACGTTGAAGCCCATATAGTTTTCATCTTAAAAGGTGCTACTACATCCAAAGTAGTTTCTCTTTCTGCGTATATCTTATTCGAATATTTGGAAAATGAAACAGAACATTTTTCTATAACTTCAGCTGAAGTTTTCAGTCCTTTATCAGACTCGGAAATAGGACAATTTGAAAAGATATCTTTTCCCTCTTCTGTATCTTCTATCAAATTGTTTAATGTTTCCTCATCATCACTTTTAAAATCTATAGATTCTGTTTGTTCAATAGAAGTACTATCACAACTAGAGACTGACTCAATCACAGAAGAATTTACCTCAACGGTATCATTCTTAATCGTTACATTACTATCTATCATGATTGAGTTTGAGAGATTATGAGCAATCATATTCTTTGGTATAATAATTTCTTCATGTTTCTCATCCTTAATGAAGTCTATTTTTCTCTTCTTAATGTTAGGTATAAATAATTCCAAACTTAGAGTATTATCTACAGAACTATTCTTAACTATTTTATCTTCCTTTATCACAGTAAGGTTTGGAAGATTTTGTACCATGTCATTAGGAACATACATTATTTTATCTATGTTATCTACAGCTCTAAATCTTTTTTTCTTTTTTGCAGGTACAGAAATTTCAGGACTTAAAGAATTAAAATTCTCCAATGTATCAGGAGGTTCTAAATTCATGTTTCTATTAACGCAGTCATCAGTCTTAATTATATCAGTACTTATTGTATTCTTAATATAATCGTTAACGCATTCTTTATACCTTTTTTTGTAATAGTATGCATCTTTAACTAATGCAGACTTTTCTATTATCACATTTTGTGAACTATTATGTTCAGAACTATTTACATCAATATAATAATTATTTACATGTAACTCGACTTGTTTCTTTTCGGTGGAAGAATTTGATCTCCTTTTATTTTTTTGTTTGGAATTACCAAGAATTGGCGATGTTACTGGATAATCATATTTTATACTTTTCATAAGACTATTATAGAACTCTGATTGATTATTCTGGTCAGTATAACAATCTAGATTAGGAGATTGCTGCATCAATGATTTGGACGCATATACACATAATATAGATTTTTCAGCTGTTAGAGTAGATTTATCATTAGGCGAATTCTCTTCATTATATTCTTTATAGTAACCAAGACTAAAAGGTTGCTCTTGTATCGGTTTAAATGTAGAGGCACTTGGTATAAATTCATTGCTATGTAACCGATCCTTATTACTATATTTGTGCATATTAATAGCGGACTGTTGCGATAATGAATCACTTGAACAAGCTGTTCGAATAGATTCATCATTGGGCAAATTCTCTTCATTATANACTCGGTATAAATTCATCGCTATGTAACCGGTCCTTATTACTATATTTGTGCATATTAATAGCGGATTGTTGTGATAATGAATCACTTGAACAAGCTGTTTGAATAGATTCATCATTAGGCAAATTCTCTTCATTATAGTCTTTATAATAACCAAGACGAAAAGGTTGCTCTTGTATCGGTTTAGATGTAGAGGCAATTGGTATAAATTCGTTGCTATGTAACTGATCCTCATTACTATATTTGTGCATATTAAGAATATCAGGCTTTTGTGGTATTGATTTGAATGTAGATACATTTGATGTAGAATCTTTTTGAGTATATTCTTCAATAAAATAATCTTTATCGTAATCGCTTTTATAAACACCAAAAATAGGTGATTTCTTTTGTATTGGTTTAGGTGCAAAGGCATTTAATCGAGAATTTTGAGCAGGTTGAGTAGATCCATCGTTTGACAAATCCTCATAATTATTTTGTTTACCAAGACCACGAACAGAAGATTGCTTTTGTAATAGTTTAGATTGAGATGGAGTCAATACAGAATCTTGAGTTGTTTTTGTAAATTCATCAGTGGACGAATCACTGTCATAATTATTAGGATGATTAGAATGTTGAATACACTCACGTTTGAGATCTTCATTATTCGTAGTATGTACTTCATCAACATTTTCGGGTTCGTCTGATTCAGCAATGGTATTTAAGGTTAAATGTTCACTGAAACTTAATCTCCGTACGTGTTTTGGTTTTCTATTAATTATATTAAGCTGCGACATGTTTCCTATTGTATTATTTGTTGAACTGAAGATTTTAATAAAATATATATGATTTTAATATAAAAAATATTTTGAATATACTTCCATATTTATATACTTAACGAACAAAAAAAAAAAAAACAAAAAAAAAAGAACGAAAAAGGAAATCTAATTAGAACGCTAAAGATGTATAATAACAATCAATGCCGGAGAGAACATTGTTATTATGAAAGCGTAGAAATTTAGAAGAGAAGTTTTCGCGAGAAGTCGCGTTCGGTATAAGTAGATCCTAATTGGTGAATACATGTGGGTGGGGGGAAAAGCTGCGAAATTTTATGGTTTTTGAAGGCAAGTTTACAATTGTCGTTTTCAATTTTCGGGGAAATTAAATAGTTTTATTTAAATCTTAATAAATAAAACATATAAATAAGTTTATTAGAAATTATAAAACTGAAATATTAAAGTTACTTGGAATTTTAAGTTATTTTGAAATTTTAAATAAACATATTTACCGGAAATTGGAATCGTTACTTCCGTTCCGTTCTATTGTTTTTCACCCTCATAATTCATTATTTCACAACCCTTTAACATTTATTATCAAATTTAATCCCATAAGAATATATAAAAATTATAATGTAAAAGTAACTATTTTATTAATTTATAATTCCTTTAGAAAAAAGACCCACAGTAATGCGCATTTCGAGACCTGAAGAGACCTCTGTAAATACTTGCGGACTTATTGCGCATCGTATAAAATATCTTTTAATTTCTTTCCATAATCTTATTGTACCTTGATTATTCTATGGCAAATCACCAAATTCTCTAGCAGTTAGAGTGGCAAAAATAGTATAGTCCCAGTTAATACAAAACGTTAATATAACGTTTGATTTACGTTATTTTTTTAAAATGACGTAAAAATGACGTAAAAATGACGTAAATCGAACGTCATATTAACGTTTTGTGTTAACTGGGGTAGTAGAATTTTGATTCTGAATAATCATTACATGTTGTATTGAGTAAATGTTGCATCTGAAATTTAAAACCTAAAGTATACAGCTAATGCTTTTGCAATAATTTGAAATAAACGATATCAAAAAAATTAAAATATAATATTATAGTAATAACAACAACAACAACAATAATTATAATAATAATGATATAGAAAGAGAAAGAGAGAGTGAGAAGTATGCGAAATTGTAATGAAACATTAACACGTGTCAAAATGTATTAAAATCGCACATGGTACCGAACTTTTAATAACGCGATTTAATTATCAATGAAATGTAATAAATACAATATTTTAATTATCATAAAGAAATCAGGGATTATATTTGCTGGCGCTAAAAAATAACTATATAACATACTAATATATAATTTATTCTAATTAAAAACAGAAACAATCAGAGTCATAACTTACGTTTAAGAAATAACAATAAAACAATCAGTTACCAAATAAATAAGATTATATATAATTAATTAATAATTAGAATTAATACATATAATCAAATTTCTAAAAAGCTCTTTATCATAATAATAATAATAATAATAATAATAATAATAATAATAATAACACCAAGAAGAAAATATTAGATCTGATAATCAATAGCGTTATTTAATACTTTTCTACATGTATTTCAGACTTTTGTCTTTGCTTTAGTTTGATAGAAAGTGAATGAGGGAAGGTAGTAGGAGGGTCAGAAGTGATTGCAAGTAGAGTGGTTGAGACCTTCAGTCGGTCGAAAGCTTGCAAGAAAGGATGGTCGAAGGTAAGATGAAGAAGAAAAGTAAGAGGAAGAAGAGGATATTAGGAATATTGGTCGTTTGACAAACAGAGAGAGAAAGGGAGAGAGAAAGAGAGAGTGGTTACTACGAGGTATGTTCGTGGTGAGATACGAGAAAGGGTTCCAAGCCCGGCGTGGAAATCTAAATCGGCGAGAGTGCTCCGTACTCGGCTTGCCGCACAATTACCGGGCGGCGAGTGTCGAGGAACCCCCTTTTATATTAATAGTTAAGATAGTCGAGCGTGTCGGTGCGATGAGGGCCAACCAAAGAGGGAAGAGAGAGAGAGAGAGAGAGAGAGAGAGAGAAAAAGAGTGAGTTAGGAGGGTGAGAGGAGGAGGAGAGGATGTGTCGATGGCGAGGAACGAAAAGGAGAGGGAGAACGAAGAAAAGAGAAGGAGGACGTACTCTATCGTGAGTCACAAAACAGAGAGAGAGAGAGAGTGAGAGAGTAAGAGAGGGTACGAGAGGGGGCCTCGAAATGATAGATAGGAGGACGGGATACCGTGGACCCCTTGCGATACCGTTGCTTCAGTTTCAGTTCGCGATGGAGGCTACTTGCTCCTTTTAGCTGGTACCACCGTGACTCTTCTGTTCACGAAGAGAAAGAAAGAGAAATAGAGAGAAAGATAGATAGAGAGAGAGAGAGAGAGAGAGAGGGTTAAAAGTTATTATCAAAGGGTGGTTGGTACCATGTGAATAGGATAAAGTATACACGTTTGAGAAGAAGATATATGTAGAAGTTACGGTGGCACGAATTAGTTTTGAGGATTTCTCGAAAAGGGTTGACTTCGTTAAGGGGTGGGATACAGTGATTCTTAAAAGAATCATTGAATATAAAAAAGATAGAAATAAAGAAAGAAGCAAGCTCTGACCGATAGGTTGAGACAAAAAACACGGAGGTAGCCGGATGTTGGACGGTGCAGTGATTCGATTGATTCGCTGAAGAGTGTTCGTGGCTTCCACCGAACTTCCGAGTGCCGTGTTAAATGCGTGCACGTACGTGCGTACGTGTGACTAGTTGTCCTATGGTAGCGCCGGTCGTACAACATATTATCGTGATAGTAGCTTTGGCTAGAATCGTGGGCGACCACACGCCGAGAAAGCTCCGCCTGGTGGAGGAGGACCACGAGAAATAAAGAGAGAGGAAGAGAGAGAGAAAGAGACCAAAGGTGGTGGTGGTATTTAGTGGTGGTAGTGGTCGTGGTGGTCTTTCAAGACAAGGAAAAAGGTATTGAAAAATAAATTTCCCTCTCGTCCCCTTTCTTCTTCTTTTCTTATTTCTTTCTAAATATTTCAAAGTGTTTCGCAAATTGGTACTTCCCTATCCTTCGTAAATGAAAAACAAATATTAATTAAACTATAGATATACAAAATCGATGAATTCGTTCAAGAGTTTACTTTCATTCCATTAAAATATATAATGTGTCCATTGATTAATACTTTTAAATCAAATACCGTATTACCGTAAATAATAATCTCATTTAGATTAAAAGAAAATGAAAATATTTTTCTCTCTGAGAAATATGCGATTAGAAGAGAGACGATTTTTATTATAAAAAGAACAAACATTTAAACGAGGTTGTGATAATAACGAGTAAAGTAGGATAAGAAAGTAAGAAGAAGTTTAACGGAGATACTGACAAATGAAATGAATAAAGAGAGTGAGAGAGAGAGAACACGAGAAGAAAAAAAGGCCGAAGGCGTGCGAAGTGGGATGACATTGTTTGCACCCGTGACGTCACTCGTAATTCTAACGAATAATGAGAGTGCACGCGTGCACGAGCTCATATTCGCGTAACCGCGACCCGGAGTTTAGGGTTACTCCTCTTCGAACGAGGATTACCAAGATTCCTCCTTCTACTTTTTCTTTAAATAAAAACAACTCTAAGTATTTTTTTTTCTTCTAATTTTCAAGATAAGATTTTCGTTAATATCATGGAAAATGATTTAGTTGATGATTTAAACAAATACCAATAGGTAAAATTCTTTCATTGGAAAATGTTATCATCGATATTAGATACACGGTGCTTTCTCGAATTGTTCTGTTTATTAAAAATTAATGCATATTATATAATAAAGATAAATGTTTATCTAATAAAGTAATAAATTAATCTTGTTTTCGTTCGCATTAATAAGATAACAATATTTGCGATAATAAGATATAATATCATGTGGAAGTTTATTATGTAGAAGGGAACAATATTTAAGGTGTTAAACCATTTCTATTATTTTCAAGTTATTATTAATAATAATAATAATATATATATTTAAAAACACATCTAAAGCTTACGACAGTCTCATTGCAACCACGGTGCTATGCAGATGCATTTTATCTTTGTGTTAATAGATTTGTTCTTTTATGTATGATACATTTACACATTTGAAATTGATTAACGAAGAATATATGTAAATAAAGATTATCACGTGGTGACGATGATAATAAAGGAAATAACTATATGCTAATAAGGCCAGTTATTTTTTTTTATTTATTTATTATTACATTCTGTACTATACGGAAGTGCAGTTAATGTCAACAAGAGTTTTTTTTACTTCGAGTTGATGTCACATATGAATTACACAAACACATGTGCGAAAACAAATAAATTACATATGTACATTAAAGTATCCTTTGATTATTCTTCCGATTGAATTAAATAAAACATATCTAATAGAGTTTCATTTAATTTTTGTATATTTACCATACATACATATGGGTATTTAGTATAAACTGTTATTGTTAAGATTCTCTTTAGAAATTTTTTATCGAATAGACAGATATAGAAAGAACACAAAGTTATCTCTTTTAATTATACCTCTTCATTTAGTTTTACGATCATCTATAAAAGTCACATTTCTTTCTTCATATTTAAAAACCTCCTCATTGTTATTTGCTTATTTTCCATTGCTTTTCGAATGAATTACGAGATAGGAATCGTTGTGATATCTCTTATCAGAATAATATAATAAAAAGTTATTAACGAGTAACAGATATTAAACTAATTTAAATTTTATCATCGACATGTGATAAAAATAACTTTTACTTTATACAATTTATTCTAAAACGTACACAGATTGATCAGAAATATGAAAACAATCTGATAATAAATAATATTTTTCATATTATTTCAATTGTATTATCGATAAAGTTATATCAAATAATTCTAAATGACATTAATCGTAGGATGTATTATTTGAACTTTGTTTATTATTATACACGCGATTCGTATTTAAATGAAGTATCTATTTCTTGTATATCATCTGTTATTATCTAGTAATTAATTTACATATTAAAAAGTAATTATTTTTATATCAAAGAAAAAAACAATATGTTAAGAAAACTTTTAATTAATATTAAATGTACGATAATTTTATATACAAAATTATTTAAATAAGAAGATGATATTTCCTTTAAAATAGATATTAGCAATTACGTTTATATTTATCCAATACACCATTTGTTGACACATCGATATCATTCGGAGATATTAATACGTCAATAATATTATGATAGAAAAAAAAAACTGCACGAACGTTTGCTCCTAATTGGCTAATGTTTTTTATTTTTTCTTTTTCTTTTTTCCCATGTTGACCATGTTCTTATTATTACTGCGCGACTTTGACATAAAACATCGGCAATATCGTGACAGTCTTAATTTAAAGTCTACCAGTAAAGGAATCCTCTTCTTCTTCTATCTTTCTGTGTCATTCATGCATACACACAAATACATACGTACGTATACACATGCATACAAAGTCATCATTGAATCGAGTCGTATCCCTCACGTTCTATGCACTTTTTTCACAGTCTTTCACTGCAATCCTACGATTACTTGCATCTAATTTTTTTCGTGTATTTATTATTCTTCTTTTTCTTCGACTTTTTTTTCCATTTTCTCTCTCTCTCTTTCTTTCTTTCTGTTTCTTTTTTCAATATTACAATTGTTAATAAATGAGAAATAGAAGGAAATCATATGTAATAGAATTTTGTAATCTTTGAATTAATTGTTTTTCAAGAATAGAATAATTTTATTAATGGACTGTTGTTTTGAGTCTTTTCAAAGACAACGTTCGATAATTTTGTTAAACGTTGATATAAAAAGGAAAAAGTTAAACAGAAATGTCGAAAATTAGACGGAAGTTCGTTCACTTTGATTTGATTTTATGCATTTGGCACAGTCGACTATAAAATTACACGATTTACTATGATTCTTTCCTCCTTGTAAGAATATTTTTCGTAAACTTCGAACGAGACATTAACCATTATTTAAAAAAAAATACATATTGAAATAGATAAGAATTATTAATCGATCAATAGATTATATTTTCTTTTCTAATCTAAGTTATCAAAACTTTCTCCTGTTGCTACTTATCGATGATCATTAAATTCATTACGATCGTAGATATTGTGCCGGCAAATAATATTTGCGAAGCGGACGAACAGATAGGAGCCATTTAAACGAATGATAAAGGGAGGGTTATATTATCACTTCGCAGTACCCAGCCACGGTTTCGCAACGTTTAGTTCTTTCTCTCTCAAAGAATAAACGAATGAATAAAAAAAAAAATGTTGCTTAAAACGATTAGAAAATTACGTTCCTTAAGAAAATAAATATTTAGGGTACATAATATATTATATAAAAAAGAAGAGACACTCTTCTTATCCCACACACATAAATTCACAAATAACAAATATTTCATCTCTTGGTTAATTTTCATTGAAATATAACAGAATTCTTTTCATATATAAATATGTAAATATTAACGTGTGTTTGTATTGATCAAAGATAAATTGAAATTACTTTTAGATTAAATATCGATTATTAAAAGGAAAGGACAATTATATTGTATCCACCTGTTACCCCTTTCAAATCATCCTTTTAATAGTAGTTATATTAATTTAGTATTAAAATTATCCACGCGACGTACACGCGAGTCGAGTTTTAAATGAAGAAAGAAAGAAAGGAAGCAAAATAAAAAACTGACAAGTCATAGAGCAGAGTTTGTACTTAAATACAAATATGTACGTATTTATATAAGAGGAATGTGAATCACGCACTAGAAACGTTTTTAATTTACGAGACATTCGTATACGTTTACGATTAATATTTACGAGCTGTAACTCGATCTGATATATAAAATAATCGTTTTCGATTATATATTTAGATTAAAGAGAATAAAAAAATAGTTATTTTTTGCTATTCAAGTTTTTATTACCAATTAAATATTTTTTTGTTACGTTTATTACTTACGGGCAATACGTGAAAATGTGTTAATCATACGATAACGATTTTTTTTCTTATTTTTTTTTTATACGATTTATCTTTAGCTTCGTCTAATGGAATGGAAGTAAAACATTGATTTGCATCTTGTATAATATAAATATAAAAAATATGTGTTTAATTATCAGTAATAATCTACAAATAAAATAGATTTTATTTTATATTTCTAATTTAATTATAAAATATATTTTGTTTTCATTCGGTTAAAAGAATATACAGAAAAGAACTTTTTAATTACAAAGGTTTTTCAAATTCTCAATGAACTTAATTTAATATTTTCACGATCTCCTTATTCATCTGACATTCAAATATGAAATGTTTGAGAAAAAGCTGAGAAGAAGATAGGCAAATAGAAAGAAAGAAGGAAGAAGAAAAGATGAGGGTTGTAAAGAATCGTAGAGAAGTAGGTTTATGTAGTTTCTCTGATCAGCTCGGTTGAATGATCAAAGAAACGAAAAGGGTGATTTGTTTTCAGAAAAGCGGAAGAGCATCGGACGGATCTTGCTTACGTTAGAACTGTGGAACGAAGAGGAGAACGAAGAGGAGAACGAAGAGGAGAACGAAGAGGAGAAGAAGGAGGAGGTGGTGGGGTGGTGGTGGTGGTGGTGGTGGGTGTCGGCAGCCACCGAGACAACGTCATCGAAGATGATGTACGAGAGAATCAGAAGAGTGTCGGTCTTCTCCGGTAATGGTTGATTAGTAGAAGCTTCTCACGTATTCAAAGAAATGCACGTGTTTGATTATAGTGCGAACAGGACAGTTCGGTTCCTGACAGTTCGGCACCAATCGAAAATCAACTTACAATTAGTTTTATCTCGAGCTCCTTAGCGCATGCGCACGTGCGCATCATCTCAATCCTTCAAGTTCCTTTCCATATAATTTATATACATATAAATATATATATAAATATACATATAAATATCTTTGAATCTATCTGACACGTGGAAGTGGTGCAACAACAACAACGACGACGAAGAAGAGGAAAAGGAAGAGGAAGAAAAGGAAGAAGAAGAAGAAGAAGAAGAAGAAGAAGAAGAGGAGGAAGAAGAAGAGGAAAAGGAAGAAGAAGGAGAAGAAGAAGAAAAGTGTGGACGACCTCGACAGACGACACTTTGATTCACCAAGCATAAAGCTCAGCCAGCCGCGAATTACACGTCGCAAGATATCGCAAGTAAGAAAAAGCAAAAGTGACCGAGAAGTGACTTACATCCTTTCTCCTAATTAAACCAGTCCCGGTGAGTTTAACGCTGGATTTGGAATTAATGTGTTTATCATTTGTTTAGTTATTTTTGTTTCTTTTTTTTCTTTTCATTTATAAATGTGAAGTGTTATATTCTCACATAAGACACAGAACCAATTATCCACGTTAATTGATTGACAATTTAAAAGAGAATAACAGGAGAGACTGATTTTTTTTTTCTTTGTCAATCGTTTACGAGGTAATGTTCGATTTGATATTACCTGTCCGAGATTATTATCATGGTGATTATTATCGATAAGAAAAAGTAAAAGAAAAGATATCGTGGATTATGAAAGAATGAGCATCGATCAACATTTGTTCTTAAATCGTCGTCTCAAAGTAAGAAGTAAAAGAAGAAGAATAAGGTATATACGTTAGTTCTCCCGTATAAAGGGGGTGTCTCTCTAAAGTAGACGAGATCGTGCACTGATCAGACGCGATACCAAACACCGTACGAAGTTTCCTCTAACTTTGAAGTTCCTTCATATACTTTCGGTGTAATCAAAAAGAAATAAAGAGTTAAGGAAAAGTTGGATTTTTTAGTTCGCGTTCGACATGAATGATAAAAGGCAAAAGATATTATTTCGTAGGAACTTGAAGTTTTTTTTTTTTAATTCGAAAAGTATAAGTATACTCGACTTTTTGATAACGAGTTATTTAGAAAGAAGTTGAAACAAGTGTTTAATTCTTTCGAAAGGGAAGAAATTGAAGAAGAAAAAGATAGAAGTGTAGAAGAAAATAAGAAGAAGAAGAAAAGGAAGTTAGTTAGTTTGAAATCGTGTGGCCATCTTCGGTGTGAGGATGAGCTACGTCGGTCATGCCGTGTAATTCGAAGGGACACCACGTGAATCACGTTTCATCGTGCCGAACTATCCTAGTCGTTATCCTCATCGTCGTCGTCGTCGACGTCGTCGTCATCGTCGTTTTCGTCGTCGTCGTTTTCGTCGTCGTCGTTTTCGTCGTCGTCGTCGTCGTAACACTGACGCTGTTGAAGCGGGACGGAGTACCAGCAGCGTTGAAAAGATGAGCTCGATAGACTTCGATGAGGTGCTTCTACATGTGGGAGAGAAGGGCCGATATCAAAACATCATGTATTATCTTCTATGTATACCTGCAACCCTTCCGGCTGCATTCCTGGCCTTCTCGCAGGTAAATACCCCTTTATTTTATTTTATATTATATTTTATATTAATAACAATCTATCGATTTCTTTATTCGATTACTACGATGATATAATATTCCTTTATTCGATAAATAAAATTATTTATTTTTATTTACTTTCTTCATACGTGGACGTAAAATTTGTTTAAATACCAAGTACATTTGTTTTATATCGAAATAAAAATTATCCTTTAATAATCGTACAAATGAGATGTAAGAAATTTTCTTGTAAAATTGCATATTTCTTATACCTCATTTTTATATTTCAATATTTTTTTTCTATATATTATATTTGTTATACGAAATGAAAATAATTATTAATCAACGTTGATTCGTTTCATTATTTATTATTAATTTTTCTTTCTTTCTCTTTTCTTTTTTCATTTAAACTTCGATCGATTTTTACGTCATCGAACGATATTTGCCGTCAATCAACCCAACCGTTAATACCCTTGATAATATTAGTTTGTTTACGTAAGAGATTTTAAATACCCTACATCGTAAGGAAATACTTGCAAAATAAATATAATTTGATATTATATCGAATAAATTATATCGAGCATATCGAGCATATCTAGCACGTGCTGCTACGTATTGTGTATTAGATGCATAATGAATGTTTTTTTTTTTTTGAATTATCATAATTATTTTCCTGCAGTTGGCTAGTGGTTTTCCTTCAATTACAATGAAAATCTTGTTATATTAATCTTGGAATATAAACTAATCGCAATTAAAAAACTATGTATTGAGGAAAAAATAATATTTACCACGCCCGTTGTGAATCATGGTTTTTGTTTGCATTTCATTAATATTGTTTTTATCCTCAATATCGTTTCTGAATTAAATCGTATACCGATATTAATATTCCATTAATGACACCTACATTTATCTTCTTTTTCTTTTTCTTTTTTTTTTTTTTTTGATCAGATACAAGTATTATGCAAAGTATTTTTTAAAAATATCTAACATTCCATTTAAACAAAAATATTATAATATATTCAATTAATTACTTCCTTCAGAGATATTTCTAGCAATTTTCCTTATTTATTTCGTCTTTTTCAAGGATAATAAATAATGAATGAAAAGAATAAAAAAAACAAATCAAAAGATAAAACTCTTAAACACGAATAGCCTTTTACCAATAATCGTAACTCACATGGAAATGTAGTTTTTTTAGAAACACGAATTAGAATTAGCATCGTCTCATCGATGCTTATGATCTTTGAAACCTACCGACGAATGTTAATGTTCCTATCGAGATAGTAGAAATATTTATTTATGCAGCTGCATTTAAAGTTACATGGATTCAAAGAGTTTCATTGATGATCAGTAGCAATATAGAAACTAAATAAGAAAGATAATCTTTGGTATCGGTTTAATAAACAATCCTGTACGTAAAATTTGACTATATTCATTTCTTGGAAAGTTTCTATCTTCTTTGATTTATCAAAGATCAAAAGATTAATCCAGGAAAAATATCAAATGACAATATATGCAATTGCAACATGCAACGTGTAAACAGATTATTTTTAGTAATACAAGATACGAATAGAAATTTGTTATTAAAAGATTATAATAATTATCAATCGAGATTAAAAATAATAATAATAATAATAATAAAATCTTTAAACAGTATTAGAAAAAAATTTGTGAAATATTTTCAAACAGGTGTTCGTGAGTGCCTCGCCAGAACACTGGTGCAGAATACCAGAATTGGAAAACTTGACAGGATTGATGACCCTGGAAGAAAAGAAGGCACTTTCCTTGCCATACTCCATAAAAGCTGACGATAGGAGAGTTTATTCGAGATGTCAGATGTACGATGTGAATTATACTGCGATTATAGAATCGTGGTTGCAACGTGGAATAACACAAAATTCTAACAACACGATAAACTCTCATTCAACCACGTCGCCTCCTTCAACATCTTCTTATCATTCCACGAATCGATTACCGCCACCTCCTGTCAGTAGTCCTGATTGGCCGGTCAGCAAATGCCAACACGGTTGGATTTATGATAACAAGGATTATGACAGCACCCTTGTCACAGAGGTAAACTCGACTTTCTCTCTTTCATTACATATTTCTCTTTTTCTTCTTTTTATTATAGATGTATATACTTTATTTATAATTCATGCAGATCTTAATCAAGAAAATTAACATAATTCTTAATATGAATAAGTTTCCTTGGAAATTTTCAATAAGTAGGTTTTCCTTTCCAGGTAACATTTATCCTCTGAGTAAGCGTAATACTAAGTAATCTCGATTAATAACGACCACTAACGAGTTAATCCGAAGAATAATTTATTAATTGAGTAGTCAACCCTTTTAAATTATGGTCATTGGACGATTCATTATTAAATAATTGTCGTTATATTTTATGAAGGTACATCATGGTAAATATGAAATTGTGAGATGGAGTTGGTTGACTGATTATTTCTTACTCTCGGTTTCTCGTCGTTGGTCAGTCATGCTATTTGCATAATACTCCTACTACGTCTTGGTAATTGTCAACGTCAAATTTCATCTTCGTGGAGCATCGGGTTTCACGACCTACTTTGCCTTGGCCTTTGGCTTAGTTGTACTTATATTTTTCTTCTAAACATCGTTGTTTCTAATTGCACGTGTCTGTAAAAGGATTTTCAACAAAAATTCGTTAATAATTAACGGTGTAAACGTGATCGTGTCGTACAAGTAAATTAACGTGCTTGTTAGGAAAAAGAAAGAAAAAAAAAAGAACATTTTCATTATGTTTAACTTAATATCAGACAGTATGACAGGAACAAACAAATAAGCTCGTTTAAGCGACGAATAGTGAAATTAATACGAATTTGGAAAATTAAATTGAAACTTCTTCTTATTCTTTCTGTCTCCAATGAGATATTTTAAATTCTAAATGAAAACTAAGAATGTAAAAGGAGAATAAATGAGTTTGTTTTGATGGATCTCATATATCGTGCATTTAAATATGTAAATACATTTTAAGAAACGTTACTCTTTGTTTAAGAAAAATTTGTGGTCACATGGCAACGTCTCGTAAGTGTCTATTAAAGTAGTTATTAAATTGTCGCAATTAGACAACACACGGTGACTACTATGAGCTGTTAACGCAACAAGAAACATAACTCGCCGGGTCGAGGATCTACGACTGTTCTCCTTTTCTCTCTCTTTCTTTCTTTCGTTAGTTTTTTTGCTATGTGATCGTCAAAGCTCGTGATATAGAAACATATTCTAAATTTCAAGTCGTAATTCATTATTTCAACAGTATCATTTTCATACTCGGATATTTAACAACACCCATTTAATTGACGAAAAAATATCTTTGCAGATATTATTCCAAATTTGTACATTTTATATTCTAAATTAATATTATATTTTTACAATAGGTTTCTCTACAAGATTCTTTGTAGACAATTTATAATAATTATTATAAAAATCTAATTATCGATATATAACAAAACTGAACATACTATTGACCAGATTTACGAGTATACTCGCTTTTAAACGATATAATCAAATAATGTAATTATTAGAATAATCAATAGTGATAATAATATTATTTAGTGTCTTTCATTATTTTTTACTTTCAACTTTCAACTTTGATATTATCAATTTTTCTATACAATTTATATTATTATTACTTAATTCTTTGGTACATAATAGCTGTTCCTATTTCGATATTAAAAACACGTATCACTAATCTGTAACGAGACAGCATATAAAAAAAATGAACAAAAATATGTAATTGAAAATCAGATCGATGTAAAACAAAATGGATGGTCAATGACATTACACCAACACATAAATGATTCTTAAAAAGAAACAAACGTGTGTTGGATTACATTGTAGATAAAGTTTCTCGTGGATGATACGAATTATGAATTAAACGTGATGAATGGAAATTTTCTAACAATAAGAAAAACTAAAGATAAAGGGAAAGAGAAAGAATGTCAACAGGTGAACAAGGTTGATGAGCAACAGAGTGACTGGCCGATAGGTTGCAGCTCTGGTGGCGTCAGCAATTGCCGACCAATTTACCTACCCCCGCATCCGGTCATGTAATATGTAACATCAAACGCCTCGCACAACGCTGCTTACTACTCTCTGCATATGTCGAGGGTATATGTCCCCACATATTTCACGCGATACTGTTTTGCCATACTAGCCAGACTGCTAGACGCCAATTTGAAACTTTCCTTATTCCTTTTCGTAGAAATAAACATCAGATTTTATCTAAATTCAACTAATTCGCTTACATATTATTTTCGATTGAAATCAGTTTTACTATACTTTTTCACTATTCGTAATCAAATAGAGAAGAAGACAAAAAACATATTAATCTTTGTCTATAACGATTGGGAAGATAAGGGAGAAGGGTGGAGGAACGTAGACGTTATACTTTATTTATCTAATAATAATAATAATAATAATAATAATATAATTCATATTAATCCTTAAAAAAAGTTGACATTTTAATTTGATTATTAAAAACTTATTACGTGTTTTCTCGTAAAGTTTAATAAACAAAAATAATGATAGAAAAAAGTGTTGTCAATGTTCCATTATGTGGATCAAGTATCCATACACACGTGAATGAAATTCTAAAGAACGTTGTTACTCTTTTCCTTTCTTTTTCAATTTTTTTTCAATTTTTTTATTTTTTTAATAGATCGTTTAAAAAAAATGGGGCCGTTTGTTCCAGTTCGTGTTAGGAGAATTTGCTATCGGCTAACTCCTACCGGCTCTAGCAATGCAGAGGGTATATTACCGCGTATTTACACGCTCCGGATTTACGCAGACACATGACGCAAAGAGCCATCGAGGCAAATCCTGTCCTTCCGTTTTCCGTTCTTCATCGCTCTCACTTTCTACCGTACGAAGTGCTTCGTGATACGTTAACCACCCCTTTTCGTAACGTTAAACGCATAGCTTTCTTCCTTCCCGCATTAGAAAACTATGTAAAAGGTAACGTTAATCGTTTTAATTAAAAAAAAAAAATAGAAAGAGAGAAAAATCCCAAGCTTAACTCCACCGAACTCGTTCATCGATCCTTCAGAGAGACAGAAAGAGAAAGAGAGAGAAAGAGACACGTAAAAAAATAATAACTCGAAGATAATTTACTATGAGGTGCAATTGATCGGTTTAAATTGTAATCGTAAGTTAAGATCGTCCGTTACGAAATCCAATAAAATATAGTTTGCTAGAAACGAGACGAGTTGTGTAACAATTGTAACTTTTCTACATTCCGAGCATTTTATTAAACGTACCGTATGTACGTGATTGTGCTGATTGAAACCAATTTGACGGAGGCTTATACTTTAAACGATTTTTGCACGAAAAATTATTAGTAACGATTAATCATTTGTTGTTAGTTCTCTTAACACAATTCTCATTTAATTTCAATCTAATATTTATATACAGTTAAACGAATTGAATAGAATTTTCCCCTTATATTATTCCTCCTTTTAATTTGTATTTATTATATTTATATAACGAGATATATATATATATATATTTGAACGTAAAGAAAAATTTTGCAAAATTGATTCGTTAGCTAAACGTTCCCCGACACAGAAGTCGTCGTTCGATGAGTTTACCGGCCACACATGTCGACATACGGAAAAGACAATGACCCGTTCCGTATTATCGTGCTGGCTGAAGTAGTTAATACGAACCTCCTAAATCGAGTACAATAATAAATCATCAGATCGGAAGCAATGCTAAAAGGCAAACCAGCCCACGCTAAATGTTATTTTAATGTATCGGTCATACTTATATTATTTCTATTTTTATTTCTTCCTTTAGGTGTTTCTTCGATGTATTATATTAGGATGTGGACGAAGTTAGTAATAATTTCTTTCTGTTTTTTTCTCAAATCTTTAACATATTGGATTTATAGTAAACGAAATAGGTAAACATGTTGAATATATCGTAATTTTAATCGATCATGATCAGTACGGGATCTATAGAGACGTATTTTCATGGGGATTCGCCGTATGATATACCTACTCGCGGTCATATCAATAAAATTTTCGAACTGTGTCAGGGTGATAAAATCTATATGTGTGTGTGTATCATATCCCATCGTCCTTTGCGTGTACTAGCGTACGTTGCCCTTGACAATAATTCAATAGCATATTATTATACGCGAGTGCTCCTGTCTTCCCGACGCAATTTACCTTTTGCGTTTCACGCAGACATTAAAAGTCCGTGAGTGGCAATTTGCTTAAATCAAAGTTCGTGTTAAACCCATTAACGCCCACCGGGAAACTTTATTTGCCGGGGCCTAATAGACACTCAATTAAGATTTGGCTTATTTGAATATGTTTACTGACGAGTCAAATCGTATTCCTTTACTTAAACGCACGAATATAGGATAGAGCGTATTTCTATTTCATTTTACAAACGAGACTGTCTTCCTTGTATTAACATTATTTCTACCACGGTTTTGTTTATGCCCTATTTCGATTTAACAAAAAGTATCTGGAAAAAATAATTGTTCAAAATTATATTTCTGTTTAATATCTTGTTTATTTTAAGATATCATATAATTCATTTAACAACTATTATATAGGAATAGTCAAAAGTTTATTGAGAAAAAATGTATTGAACTAACGATAATAATATTAATCGTAAATTTCGAAAGGTATCTTTTGATAACTTTGATAGAAATAGTGTTTAGAAAGAAGAAACGATTATTATGCACTATTCGATTAAAGGAATCAATTTTTTCTTAGAATAAACCATTCATATGGTCATTTTCTTGTAGGAGTTTGAAGGTAGGATGTTTGATGTTGTAGGAGATGGTATTAAAATAAATAACAAGGAAAAATTAATTAGATTGTTCGTTATTATTCGTTAAATATTATCAGATATTGTTAATATTTAGTAGCAAATTCATAATATTATTGCATGAAACATCTAACATCAAGTATCAAAATAAATACAAAACAAACAATCACAGATATCGTTATAAATATTATTTAATATATATATTATACTTTATAATTATGTATCAACATTACGTAAACATACACCTAAATATCTTTTAAATGAATCAATAATGCTAATCGATAAGAAAACGATCTTATTGAAAGAAAAAGAAAAATTTCAAGAAGGTATGGCCTGAAAATAAATCAAAATCAATTATCGTTATAAACATTTAGATTAATAGTTGCTAATAGTTGCCTTGAGTTTCTGTTCTATAAACTATTAACCATTTCATAGATAACAATACCATCCATCTAAAAGATTTATCTTCACCCAAAAAAGATTCCTTAATATTTCACAGATCTTGTGTATTTTTACTATTAAAAAAAAATATAGGGAACAAAATAAAAGAAAATTTGATGCTGATAAATGAAATAAATATTAAATAAATTATCAAAAATCAAGGATACTTCAAAAAATTTCTTCTTAGTGTATTCAGAAAATGTTATTTTTTAATCAAATTATTATATCGATCGATAAGAAAATAGTCTTATAAAAAAGAAAGAAATAAATAAATAAATAAGTAAAAAGAGAAAGATAGTAAAGGCGAAGAAATAATGGCGTGCACAAACGTACGAGTCGCGAAAGAGTCGAGATCGAGTTTAGCGAGAAGGACAATAGGGAGTTTGGAAAGGTCGAAGGCAAGGGGTCAGGGAGGTAGCGGCCGGGGCACGTTCCTCCTGTCAACGGAGGGTGATGGACACCTCTCACTGTGGGAGCCTACCAATACTGTTATACTAAAGAAACATATTACTTACACTCACACATGTGCATATATGACGTCGACGAACCGCAACGACCATTCATCGGAGCTTTTTTTGAGCGCGCGTGCACGCGCGAGCCCAAACAGACGCCATTGAAGAGAAGAATACCACCCCCTCCATTTCATACTAACATCATCAACCTCTCTCGTTTTTTCTCTCTCTGTGTCTCTTTTTTCAACTCTCCACGAATCACCGCGAATCACTGCTTTACGGCGCGTTCGACGATCGACGAATGACGTTGCGTGTGACGATCACGTTCACACGTGTGTGTGTGTGTATACTCCATTTAACTTTCTTTCTTGTACTTTTAATTCTTCTTATCATATCTTCGATTCATTCAAGATGATCATTCTCTCTTTGCTTTACCCTTTTTTACTATGAATTATTATTTATTTCATTTATTTTCTATAATAAGAATTATTCTATCCCTTTCAAATTTGTTATCAGATGTTTGATGTATTATTGTTTATACGAACATGACCATTAATTTAAAATGGATAAAATATATTATAATAATAGTAATGATAGTATATTGATGTTAGATTGATCATTTTTTAAATTAGATTCTTATATCATAGTATTGTAGGAAATGAAATTGGGTATCAAATATGACTCTACGGTGATTAGTTTTATTATTACAAATATGAATAATAATAGTATTAATTATATTTGATTATTTTGATTAATATTTTGGTATATCAAATCTTTAGAATAATATTTTAGGAAAAGATTTAATTAGATATTAAATATGATCGTACGTGATTGTTTTAAATTGTTATTATGAGTTATTACTAAACTATATAGTAAACAGGTGTGTTTATAAAACTGTAAATTAAACTGACATTTCTAATCAATACTTCTTACATAAGTTGTTAAATTCAATTAGGAATATTATTGATTTACTTATCACTGATCGTCTCTAATCCATCGAACATTGAACCTGTCCAATATACCTCGTACTTTAGCGAACAAGCAATAGTGCTAGTCCTATCATTTGTTTCATAGTAATAGGGTCCTGACATACGGGTGTGTTACTCTATATGCAGGAGGGAAAAGTTACGAAATTATAGGGGTCAATGACTCGTGTCCTCCTTGTTATCATCACGTTACATACACGATGATAACACAATCATTCATAATTTTATTTCGTATAGTAATAAAAGTAAATTTATTTGTCGTTAAAACTCAATCAATATACATATATATATGTTAACGTTAATTTATAAAATCTGTTATTTCATTAAATGACGTAACACTCTGATGTAACCCTGAAATAACTAAACCGACCTGTTTAAAAAAATCTGAAAGAAGTCAGATTAAAATTGAATCCGTAGATTAGATCTGATAAAACACCATGACTAACAGAATACTGTTTTTTTAAAGTATACGAGGATTATTGTAAAAAGAAAAGTAAACTTTAGAGACAGATTATATTTTAATCTCCTAATTCAACTACTCCACCTTTTGTAAATTTATATATAATCTCGTTATTTCTTAAAATTATACAATAATATATATGAACTTTCAGTTACTGTGTTGTTAAAAAATTATATTAAACTTCGAAATACCTGTTAAAAGGCATATAAAATAAAATGTGATATACACACACAAACAAATCGTTAAATTCTTAGTACGGTTAGAACTAATAATAAGTTGATCAGATATTTAGATATAATTAATTGTTGCATACTTTAAAAGAAATTGAGATCAGTTGATTAGTATTTTGCATACATTAGAGTCAGGATTTTAAAAGCATCGTGCATCCACATAGCTAGACCTGGTATGCGACAACAGCTGGTGGCCTTCAACGTCAACGACATTTTTCTATGTTGGGAGCCTATTTGGTAATGTTGTATTTGGATGGATCGCTGACAAATGGGGTAGAAGAACAGCCTTCTTCGCAATACTCTTCTTAGAAGTTATCTTCTCGATTGCCACAAGCTTCAGTCCTAATTACGTTATCTACACGGCGTTGAGGACAGTGAATGGCCTATTTTTTCCTGCACTTTATCAGATACCTTTTATACTCGGTAATAAAAATAATAGTCCCCCTATAATACTTATTATTTTAATCACGATTATTATTTGATACGCTTTATATTTTTAGCTTTAGAATTAATGGGTCCAAGATATAGGACTTTTGCTGGTATGGTCATCTGTATGTTCTTCGCTAGTGCAATGTCACTTCTTGCACTTTTGGTGAGTGTTTTTCTTAAATATTCTATAATATATTGCAAATGGCTTTTCATAGTTAAACGTGTAACAGGCTATTAGTTACTTTTTACTCTTGGGTATCTTCGCCTTGTAAAAAGAAAGATAATTAAAACTTAAACTCGTTAAACTTCGTAACTGTATTTTAAAGTAAATGAATAAATTTAATATTAAACGAATAACAAAAAATCGTATTCGTATTTTTCTTAGGGTTACCTGTTAAGACATTGGTACACACTGTCATTGGCCACTTCAGTACCCTTCGTACTTCTCTTCAGTTATTATTGGATCATTCCTGAATCTCCGAGATGGCTTTTAAGTAAAAACAGAATAGACGAAGCAGAGGTTATCGTTCAGCATATGGCCAAAGTCAACGGGAGAACAGTACCGTCTAACTTTTTGAGGCAAATGGAGGTAATACCGAGAAATAACATTAATTAATATTGTTAAAAAATTGTCGACTTGTCGGTTGTTTGATTTTCATATAAAATAAGCAATCCAAAGTTCGTCAGACATTTTTCGTAGACGTTTACGATGTTTTTCAGGTTGAGATAATGAAGAGACAAGGTATCTCTTGCAATGGCAAGAACACAGGAAACGTCGTGCTAGATGTTGAAGGGGAAAACAGGTCGCCTCCACCTTCAGCAACGCCAATGGATCTAATCAGGAATCCAAATATTAGAAAGAAATTCTTCATTCTTGCTTTTGATTGGGTAGCTAATGCTGTGGTTTACAATGGATTATCCTACAACACGACTAACCTTGGTGTTTCCGATTACTTGGCCTTCTTCATTGGTATAAATATCAAACGTTGTTCTTTTATCGATAAATCATCCTTGATAAAAAACGACCATGCTAGATTATCATGAACTACGACATGTCTGCTTGTAAATATGTTTTTATCATACGTCATTGCGACTAATGTTGCCTGCATAATGCGATCGCGTCTTCTTCAACGACGACACACGCGTACCCGTCGCTTGATTGAAATGAACGCGAACCTATCTAAACGGTGAACGCACCGAGTAATACACAAAGGGGCACACTGAGAATCAACACCCGAATGATAAACTATACGCTTTGTCGTTAAATTCTATCATTTGTTATTGCAACTAATTTTCTTATTTAAAATTAATCAAGGTCTTAGCGATATTTCTACCTCGTCGAATAAGATATATAAATGAAGATAATAATATTATTTTAGATGGATTCATAAACAAGGATGGTTAGAAATATTTATGATTATAATCTGATAATTATCTAATATTATTTTGGTATCTGTATTAAACTATTAATATCTAAAAGATAGAGATAAATCAATCTTGTAATAATACAGGATAATGAAGAAATGAGTTAATTTTCTTGACCATCGTTAAACAAAAACTGTTTTCCAATTGATCTTACAGGTGGTATCGTGGAAATTCCATCATACGTAATCACGTGGTACGCCATGGACAGGTTGGGAAGACGATGGGTCTTATGTTTGACGATGCTTCTAGGTGGAGTTGCCTGTGTTTCATGCATGTTCGTACCCGAAGGTACATTTTTCAATGTCTAGATATAAATAATCGAATTGTTTTACGATGAACAACTTACACTCGTTGACCTTTGTCACAGTAGACGCTGTCTGGGTGACTGTATGCTTGGCAATGATCGGAAAATTTGGGATCGCAGCATCCTTTGCTGTTTTTTACGTGTTCGTTGGTGAATTATTACCTACGGTACTGAGGTCACAAGCAATGGGAATCGCATCTTTCATCGCTGGTATCGGCCTATTAACTTTTCCTTACATCGTCCATCTTGCCGTTTATTCCAGAGTTTTACCATTGATCATAATGGGTTCCTTGAGTGTGGCCGGTGCTCTTACATCTATTTTCCTTCCGGAAACACTCAACATACATTTGCCACAAACGATCGAGGAAGGTGAACTCTTTGGCGCCGATTTCAAATTGTGGTCTTGTCCAATGATACCAAAGTTAGTGTCTTTATTATTGAATACATTTTTACGAATTGATTTATTTACTTAGGCTAATGATATGATACTTTATGAGTTTAAATTATATTCCCATAAAATCTTAAACCTTCAGATAAATTATCGTACTTGTTAACTTTAATTTAAGTCGTGACTACTTCGTGTATCAATTAAGTTGTTAATCATACGTATGTTTAGGTATTTTCATATAACAAAATCTTCTTATTGTTAAAATATATTTTTATATTTGTTTTTAGGAAAGAAGCGAAAAGAAAATCAGAAACCTTGCAGCTTAGATGTCTGGTTAATGGAAAACCAGAAAGAATAGCAGGAAGAAAAATTGTAGAAACTGAACAGGAGAGTCAAGAAGAAGCAGAATTAACTAAACCACTGAAAGAAGATGATGTAGAAAAGGAGAATGATGATGTAGAAAGATTATCTGAATCGTCTAACGAAGAGACAGATCGTTTGAGAAAAATACAATGAGAAAAGTTTTCTTTTATTTTCCGTTATCACTGTGAAAGGATTTAAATTCCTATTATTTCTTATTATTATTTGTCTCTCAGTAATATAAGCACACCACAACCGCATTGTGCATTTATTTTTACATTTATATTGTACAATATAATGCCTTATATTTGTAAAAAAACCTGTGCTTAGACGTGTGCCTATTGAAATTCTCGTTTCTTCATTACGAAAGTATCTATCGATTTACCGATATTATATTTATCGATATGAAAATCGATGTCTTTTGTTTTAAGATTAAGAAGAAACAATGAGAGATAACTGAGAGATCGTAACGTTCAATGAAATAAAATTCATTTAAAATATTAAGTGAAAGATAAACTTTGAGGGGTTCTTCGTGATATTATAATAATAATAATAATATATATATTTATACATATATATAGTATTGAAACCGAAATTTTATTATTATTTACCTTAAAGATTATTGAAAATTACTCGAAAGATTATTCGGTTTGTACGCGAAGTTGCTCGTCGAGATTTTATTCTTTTATTTATATATATATAAACAATTTATTAATTAACTAAAAACACTTTTCTACGTAAACGTAAGAAAAAGAAAAAATAATGAAAAAAAACGCGTTCTAACGGCATCAACTCTCTTCGTACGAGTTTCATTTTGTTTTATTTTATTTTATTTTATTTTATATATTTTTTTTTTGTCATTACGTGTATAGGAAACATCATAGATCGTTAGACCAATAGTTTAGACTTCGCGATATAAATAAGGAAAATTCTTTTTAAGAAATTTCGATTCACGATAACATTTTAAATATAACAACATAGCTCTTCGTTTTTTTGTGTCTATATTTAAAAGAAATGTGTGATAAGTTTAACGTTTAAGGACATTTTTCAACATTTCAAAGTCGCCTTCGCTAATTGCGATTGTCAATACGATAGAATAAACTTACATTGTTCTTTTTTACAACATCGAATGGACCAAATCGAGATTAAACGCGCGAGGAGAAAATCGTCAAACGAACGAGCTATTTTCGATACTCTTCATTTGTAATACTTAAATGGCGAGAATATACCAGAAGAAAACCTAAATAATACTGTTGTATAAAATCATTTTTTAAAAAAAACAACTCTCTCAACTAAGTCATGCCGATTACTTCCATCTCGTCCATGGAATCCTTATTTTCTTCAAATTATCGTCGCTAAGGAGAAACTAACAGTCGTCTGTTTGTTTTTAATCTGTCATTTCCACGACACCTATTCGTTCCTTGTGCTTCCTATCGATCGAACATCTTTGGGACCATTCTCGAAAAGAACATCGTCGAATTGCTCGACACCATCAAATTTGTCAATGTGAATCGTTCTAAATTTGAAAATGCGTGAGATTGTGCATATACAAGCTGGCCAATGTGGCAATCAAATTGGTGCCAAGGTTTGTCATTTTAAATCATTAAAAACATAATAATAGTCATATTTTTATATTATTTCTAAAAAAATTTATTTAAAATTATCACCAATGTTACAAGATTTTTTTTTTAAAACAAACCAATTGGATTATTAACAATTTATAAACTGTACTTTACTTTTATCGACTATAACCTTAATTTACCTAATTGTCAATATTTTGAATAAAACTCTAAAGACAATTGTTAATAAACAACTGTACAATCTACCACGTGACACAAAAGAATACGATTTTCTATTAATTTATAGTTTTGGGAAGTAATATCCGATGAGCATGGTATCGATAACACTGGCACTTACCATGGTGATTCGGATTTACAATTGGAACGGATCAACGTTTACTATAATGAAGCTTCCGGTCCTAAATACGTACCTCGAGGGATTTTAGTTGATCTCGAACCTGGTACAATGGATTCTGTACGTTCCGGTCCATTCGGACAAATCTTTAGACCGGACAATTTCGTTTTCGGTCAATCAGGTGCTGGAAATAATTGGGCCAAGGGTCATTACACCGAAGGAGCAGAATTAGTTGATTCTGTTTTGGATGTTGTGAGAAAGGAAGCTGAAAGTTGCGACTGTCTCCAAGGTTTTCAAATGACTCATTCTTTGGGTGGAGGTACCGGGTCGGGCATGGGTACCTTATTAATATCAAAAATTCGGGAAGAATATCCTGATAGAATAATGACGACTTTTTCTGTTGTACCATCACCCAAAGTATCCGACACAGTAGTTGAACCCTACAACGCTACATTGTCCGTTCATCAACTAGTTGAAAACACCGATCAAGCTTATTGCATCGACAACGAAGCACTCTACGATATCTGTTTCCGTACATTGAAATTATCAACACCTACTTACGGTGATTTAAATCATTTAGTATCTGCTACTATGTCAGGTGTGACCACTTGCTTGAGATTCCCAGGACAATTGAATGCTGATCTAAGAAAATTAGCTGTCAACATGGTACCCTTTCCTCGTCTTCACTTTTTCATGCCAGGTTTTGCACCTTTGACGTCTCGTAGTAATCAACAATACAGAGCTTTGACTGTACCTGAATTAACTCAACAAATGTTTGACTCGAAAAACATGATGGCTGCCTGTGATCCAAGACACGGAAAATACCTCACAGTTGCTGCTGTTTTTCGTGGTAGAATGTCAATGAAAGAAGTTGATGAACAAATGCTTAATATTCAGAACAAGAACAGCTCCTACTTTGTTGAATGGATTCCAAACAATGTTAAGACTGCCGTTTGCGATATCCCACCACGTGGTCTTAAAATGTCGGCAACGTTTATTGGAAACTCAACTGCCATTCAAGAACTATTTAAGAGAATCTCTGAACAATTTACAGCGATGTTTAGAAGGAAAGCTTTTCTTCATTGGTATACTGGTGAAGGTATGGACGAAATGGAGTTTACTGAAGCTGAATCAAACATGAATGATTTGGTATCTGAATATCAACAATATCAAGAAGCCACAGCTGAAGATGAGGGTGAATACGACGAAGAAGAGGATATTGAGTATAAATAATTTATAAATAATAAACCCCCTCTCTCTCTCTCTCTCCTAAACACACACACACACACACACAAACAAATTAAAATGATCTCGATCGAATAGGAAACCAAGGAAACGGTGTCAAACAAACGAAGAAACATTTTATATCATTTTCTATTTCGATATTCACTTTACTTTTATTATTCCTTTACACTATTTTAATAATATTTTCAAATTTGGACGAAAGGAAAAAAGATTTACGAGCTTCCTTTTATTTTTATAAATATATATACGATTTTTATAGAATTGTACAAGAATTGTTAATCTAATAGATACTTTATCTCCAGTACTATTTGATCTTTTCATTCATATTCATAAAAAGAAGATCTACGAGAAAGGGTAAGAACGTGTTTGTCGTGGAAGTAATTAATTTCAGATTTAATCTATCAGATTGATAATATTTACGTTTTAATTGCTTCGTGGAATATATAATCAAAATAATCTTAGATTAGTTGTATAAAATTTGTAACACGTTGAAACAGTTAAAACATGTTGATGATATCTGTCAAATGAAAAAGTAGATGTTTTATTCTATTTTTTTTTAAAATATGCCTATTAAATATAATAATTGAGTAATCATGGACATGCATTAATGTGACCAACACTCGAACGTTTATCGCGGCTCGCTATCGAACTTGCTATCGTCCTTCTGGTCAACTGGGATTGATCAAGCCAAGGCCTTGACAAAAATTGGTAATCACGTATTATCTCGTCGGAGCCCCGAGGACAAACACTTTATTATTGCGTATCACGGAGATCATAGTTCGTTGTACGTCTACGTAGAAAAAGAAAGTACAGTACTATAGTTTTGTTCTATTACTTTGTATCTTTATCTTTACCTTTGCTTTCCGATCAATAAATCTTTCCATATTAATTTTCGATACAATACGATTTTTCTATTTTAATCTTAACGTTGAATTTTAATTTAAAGTATTTTATATTCAACACAACGATCGAGAACGCGTTCATCTTTATTTCGATACAAATTTTGTTTATAATTTTATTAAAGATTATTTTATAAATTTAATATTGTTACTGTATTAATTGTTATAGACAGTAAGTCATAGAATGTTATCTGAATCATGCAACAAAAGGGTTGGTACTGTTTTGGAAATATACGTGTAATTATGGTCGCAAAATTTATTTAAAAAAAAAATAATAGTTATTATTCGTTGTCCAAATTTTAAGGTGAAATTTTTAACATGTCATTGTAATCTTCAATAATTTTTCTTTACAAATTTACTATGAGAGAAATCGTACATATCCAAGCAGGACAATGTGGTAATAATGTTGGAACGAAAGTAAGGTTACATTTATTTCTATCATTTGCATTTTATTTTTAATATAATTATAAAAATTATTCTCTTCTTTTTTTTTTGTATTATTTGGTAACATTCAAATCATTCTTCTTAGTTTTGGGAAGTTATTTCCGACGAGCATGGATTGGCACCTGATGGAAATTTTTATGGCGAATCGGATCTTCAATTGCAGCGTATAAATGTTTACTTTAATGAAGCACCCAGTACTGTTAATTCGTCAATAAAATTTCAACATTATCAATATATATATCATTGACACTAGATTTACTAACATTGATTTTATATTTGTTTACTAATCCGTCATATTTAATATTGAAAATGCATTAAATGTATTTTCATTGTAACATTAATTCGTATCTTTACGTCAATCACAGTCAACATAAATTGACAAAAAGTAATATTAATAATGTCAACCTTGAGCATGAAGTTTCAAGTTTATTAAATTAGCAGGTTCTGTAGATCTAGTGTTAATTTATTAAAAAATATAAGTTTAATCTTTTATATTTAATTCTCGTATAATATATTTCTAGATAACAAATTTGTACCAAGAGCAATTTTAGTTGATCTCGATCCAGGTAGTTTAAGTTCGACGTTATCCGGTCCATATGGTAGGCTGTTTAATCCGAATAGTTTTGTAGCAGGTCAAGCTGGGGCTGGTAATAATTGGGCTAAAGGTTATTACACCGAAGGTGCTGAGTTAGCTGATATAGCCTTGGATATTGTTAGGAAAGAGGCTGAATCTTGCGATTTGATGCAAGGTATCAAATATTACCGACAAATTCAATTTAATATTAAAGAGAAAAATATTGAATACAAATAAACTGAACAAACACATTTTAATATTACCAGGAATTCAATTGATTCATTCTCTCGGTGGTGGTACCGGTGGTGGCATGGGTTCCCATTTGTTAGGAAAATTAAAAGAAGAATACGCAGATAGAATAATTAAATCTTATGCCGTATTACCGGCACCACAAATTTCAAATGTTGTTGTTGAACCCTACAATGCCATTTTATCACTTTATTATCTCATAGATGGCAGCGATGAAACTTTTTGCATGGATAACGAAGCCTTGCATTATATTTGTACCGAAACCTTGCAACTAGCCTCACCTACTTACGGTGATTTAAATCATTTGATATCAAACTGCATGGCTGGTATCACAACGTGCTTCAGATTTCCCGGACAATTGAATACCGATTTAAGAAAACTTTTAGTTAACATGGTACCTTATCCAAGATTACATTTTTTTATACCGGGTTACGTGCCACTTACATCAAAAAGAGTAGCACCTTATAGAGTACTTTCAGTACCTGAATTGACTCAACAAATGTTCGATGAAAGAACAATGTTTGCTCGTTGCGATCCAAGGAAGGGTAGATTTTTAACAATTGCTGCAATATTTAGGGGTAGAATGTCAACCAGAGTTAGTATTAATTTTCTTCATCTTTAAAGAGAGAAAGTTTTGTCAAAATTTACCAATAATTCGATATTTTTCATAATTTCAGCACGTAGATCAACAAATGTTGAACATTCGAAATAAAAACAGTTCTTATTTTATCGAATGGATACCGAATAATATAAAAACAGCTATCTGCGATATTCCACCTCGTGGAATTAACATGAGTGCCACTATGGTAATGAATACTACAGCTATTAAAGAATATTTTAAAAACGTGTTAAATATCTTCGATGGAATGTTTAAAAAGAAGGCTTATCTTCATTGGTACACCGGCGAAGGAATGGAAATATCTGAATTTTCAGATGCACGAAATAATGTTTATGATATCGTATCAGAGTATCAGCAATATCAAGAAGCACCTGCTGAAACTGATTTTGTAGAGGAAGAAATAATTTATCGTGATTAACATAAAGTTGAATTACAATTATGATTATAAGAATTCATTAGAAATGAAAATTAAATTGAATCGATAATAAAATATTAATTAATGTAATGATCAATATCATCTGACGTGAGTATAAATTCTTTTACTTATCTTTGAAACCATAATCGACAAATATTGTTTGTAGTTTCAGTAAAAATGTACAAAAATAAACTCATACGATCTTATTATTATTATTATTTTTTTTTTATAAGGTATTATATATTTTAATCGTCTTTCTTTTACAATAATAATGAAACTAACGCAATTCAAACTAATAAGAATGATTTTTGATTTCGGTGATTTTGTGTATCAATTTTTAATCGTAAAGTTATTCAAAGAGATTATAAAGGATAAAATAAAAGATAAGCTTTGTCGATGTACGAGAAGTGACATTCTTAAAAAATTGTATATTTTTGCTTTTTTAATATAAAAAAAAACCATAGTACGTTCTAAGCATTTATCCAAAGTTAAACGATGCTCTTGAACATTTATTTAAAAATATAAAAAGAAAATAAAGATAGCAAGAGAGAGAGAGTGAAAAAGAAAAGAAGATACTTTTAGTTTCATTTTGGTAAAATCATTTTGTTGTTCGATTGATGAACGAAGGATTAATCGTATCGACGTTTATATAAACTTCGTATTTTATTGAAAAATCCGTAGCACATTATCGAAGTTTCATTGGAAAATAAATACATAAATGAATAATTAAATGGATACAAATTAGTGTTGTTCGATCGATCGATAGATTCGAATACACAAAATATGTATATTTATATATATGTATGTATGTATGTATGTATAAAATCTTAAGTATACATAGAGTTGGTTCTAAACATTATCATATTCGACCATTTCGAGATTAGATCGTGAATAAAACGTACGTTATTATTTTTACTATATAAAATTATTTCGATAGTTCGTATTTGAAACGCACGTGATCGTATAAAAGTATCAAAGAAAAGGTAATTAATATCTGGTTAAAAGATTTTTTACAATTTCATTCGAAATAATAGGAGAGTGATGAAGAAAGTAGAAAGGAAGAAAAAAAAAGGGGTTGAAATTTTATTCTTCCTCGCATGGTTCAAAATCATCGGCGCATTCTTCCTCAGCTTCAAAATCTTCCTCAGCTGTTGCTTCTTGATATTGTTGATATTCGGAAACTAAATCGTTCATGTTAGATTCAGCTTCGGTAAATTCCATCTCGTCCATACCTTCTCCAGTATACCAATGCAAGAATGCTTTTCTCCTGAACATGGCAGTAAATTGTTCAGAAATTCTCTTGAACAGTTCTTGAATAGCCGTGGTATTTCCAATGAAGGTAGATGACATTTTCAAACCTTTAGGTGGTATATCGCATACAGCAGTTTTCACATTATTCGGAATCCATTCAACAAAGTACGAACTGTTTTTATTTTGTACGCTTAACATCTGTTCGTCTACTTCTTTCATGGACATTCTACCACGGAAAACAGCAGCAACTGTCAGATATCTTCCATGTCTTGGATCGCATGCAGCCATCATATTTTTAGCATCGAACATTTGTTGTGTAAGTTCCGGTACTGAAAGTGCAGAATATTGTTGCATCGATCTGGAAGTTAGTGGTGCGAAACCGGGCATGAAGAAATGAAGTCGAGGAAAGGGTACCATGTTGACAGCGAGTTTTCTTAGATCTGCATTCAGTTGACCAGGAAACCTTAAACAGGTTGTTACACCAGACATGGTAAGTGATACCAAGTGATTTAAATCCCCATAACTTGGATTTGAGACTTTCAATGTACGGAAACAGATATCGTAGAGAGCTTCGTTGTCGATGCAATAAGTCTCATCGGTATTTTCGACCAATTGATGAACAGATAGTGTTGCGTTGTATGGTTCTACAACAGTATCAGAGACTTTTGGTGATGGCATAACTGAATAAGTGTTCATAATCCTGTCGGGATACTCTTCACGAATCTTAGATATCAGAAGGGTTCCCATACCGGATCCAGTACCTCCTCCAAGAGAATGAGTTAACTGAAACCCTTGGAGACAATCGCAATTTTCGCATTCTTTTCTGACTACATCGAGAACTGAGTCTACCAATTCGGCTCCCTCGGTGTAATGACCCTTGGCCCAGTTATTACCGGCACCGGACTGACCGAAGACGAAATTATCCGGTCTGAACAACTTCCCGAATGCTCCGGATCGTACCGCGTCCATTGTACCTGGTTCCAAATCGAGAAGTATCGCTCGGGGTACATATTTTCCACCGTTCGTTGACGTAGCCACTGTAAAAAAAAGACAACAAAATAATAATCTTATCAAATTTTTATTCTAAGTTTCAAGTTAATTCTTAAACTCTTCAAAATAATCGTTCGTTAAAATAAATAAAATCAATATTTGCTAAATAGTATAATATATAATATTTTGTATTGAGTATGAAAATGAATCATTGAAGATTAACAATGACAATTCATTACTTTCATTGCTAATAAAAATCTTTTAATTAATACATTTTCTTAATATCTCTAACGTATGAATTGAATTGATTAAATGAGTCATCGAAAATTACCGATCTCCATATTTAAACTACAGACGTCTATTATTATTCCACCGAAAACTCCTATCAGAGACTTTAACGGCCGACGGCAGACGGAAATACGTATACGGTTGGACCCGCGTGCCTGCATCGTTTGCAAATGAGTCATTGGTCGATCGCGTGCGAGATATACAGGGTGACTTTTTTTGTTGGCGTCATTTTGCGTATAAAATTATGACAAAACATATTCGTCATAAAACGATAGAAAGAGAAATAGTGTCTCATTCAAAATGGAATATTCTTGGAACAACGGAGGGCAGTTATGGGGACACATATGTCTGTATCTATCTTGAATTATAAATCACACATTCGCACACCGAACGACTTCCCCTAAGTTTGATCCAGGTGCATGCACTTCTGAGAAACCACACGTGCAATTTATCGAGTTGGAAACTCTTCCCATCGACTGATTAGACCTGCATGTACACGGTACGTGACATAACTGCAAGAGACACGAATGTTGAGAATCCCTTTTGTCAAAACAATATATTTTACAGTTACAAGTAATCTACTAACGAATATTATACTCAGTACACGAAAAGTTAATGTAAAAGTTAAATGAACCAAAAAAAAAAGGAAAAAAACAACCGATAGAACAAATTATTGACGATGTTTCAATCATAGAATGTATCTCGAGTAGATAAAAATAAAAATCAATTTAAATAATAAAAATAAATAATTCAATTTATATAAAATATATTCCGTGTAATAAACTAATAAACACAAAGAGAAAATAATCTGTTTTTAGATTATAATTTCGCATAACGAAACGGGATGAGTTATTTCGTTAGTTCGTTACCCATCATTATCATGAAATAGGTAATTAATGGATATTACGTTTATAATGGGTGCATTAAAACATAGAATCCTTATATTAACTAAGATTATCTTTCGAAGATATCTTAAGATACCAACCGGTGTAGTTTCTCTCGTCTAATATAATTATTTAAAGTTGAATTTAGATAAAGACTCTTTGATTCGGTGAGTAGGTATACGTGTTAATAGTAAATTGCGTTTAATATACATACTTAGCCATAAAACTTCGTTTCTCATTTGTTAATGTGAAATTTGTAGTAATTAAATTCCATTGGTTACGGTGTATAAAATCATAATTATATATTACAAGTACTCGTGTAACATTTTATGGAAAACTTTCAAGAAGATTATATTATTTTTTAATATTATCGATTCGTAATAAAAGTCAACAAGAGGTATAAATATTAAACGATACTCGAGAGAGAATATTATTGAATCGTAAATACAATTTAATATATCGTGGAATTGAAAAATAATTGAAACGAGAAGAAGTTTATTCTTCCCTTACTCTCCACCTTTTTAAAATGCAAAGACTCTCGTTTAGTTGTAAAACAAATAAAGAAAAAAAATACTTTATGAATAAGCATGACGATGAGAACGGTTTTCTCGATCGGTCGACGTAGTTTAACAAATTTGCCAAATGAATTGCGAATATTCAGAGGAAGTTGAAACGTTTTAGTCGACGAATTCAATGTGTGGTTGGTGGGTGTCTTTAAATAGATTTCAAACGTTTAACTTTTTCCTTTTTCGCATTGGTGCCTGATTTAGAGTTGAACTTTATTTCATTTATCAAAGAAACATATCAATTGATTTTTAATTAATTCGTTAACAAACTGAAATAAACAAAAATTGTATACTCAAAATATATTCTTTGATTAAAAAACACACACAGTTATTTTGTACCCATCAATCTTTTGGAATACATTTCATGTTATTTAATTAATACGAGATTGAATTAATCATTTATTTGATTAAAAATCATTCTTGACATTCGATAAATTTTATACACACGTGTATATATGTATACTGTTATTTTAAATATCCAATGAGCAGTTAGATTGAACATCCTGTAAGCTGATACGAACGGAATAACCATGAGGAGACTAGTTTGCGCTTGCACATGACTGTTTTACAAATGTCAAATATTTGCCATCATTTTTCACATACTTCTCTGGTTATTTGTAATTTTATTCTTAAGAAATTAATCATTTAAAATCAATAGTACAATCTTAAAATCAATATTTGGAATCTTTAGAATAAAATTTATACAAATAACAAAAATTAATAATAATAAATATGTATGTGTGTGTGTGTGTGTATGAAATAAATCTATTTTTGAAACTTCTTTTATCGACAAATGAATAAATCTAATTGGCCAGTAGCATAAAAGTAATTTGATCTACCAAAAATTTAGAAAAAGACACAGTGAGTTGTAGAAAGAAAGAGAGAGAGAGAGAAATATGAAAAAGGAAATAAGTTGTTTTGCGAGTGCCTTGGAGTAAAAAGGGCAAATAGAAAAATATAGAAAAAGAGAGGAAAAAAGAGAGTCGAGGATGGGCGTCAGCAGGCGTCGTCGTCCTCGTCGAGACTGCCAACCAAGGGGTGAAAACGTACAAAGCATCTATTTCGGTCGTTAAATACTGGCAAGAGCGTTCCTCCCGTTCATTTTTTTTCTTCCATTCCACAAGTATATATAATGTGTATGCATATATATATATTTATATGCGTGTGTTTATAGAAAAGCAATGCAAGGGCACTAACTTTCCAACTTTCTGGTAGTTTCTATTTAAACGAACGATTACTAATTGTAAGAGTCAAGAAAAGGAACAAGGGGGATTCATTTTGATGAAAGGATATTCACTTTTATTATCAAGGATTTTAAACCATTTATCAAATAATCTAAAACAATGACTATTATCTTTTTAATAATAATAATCTTTCTTTTATATTAAAATCAAATGTTCGATGAGATAACTTAAATTGATTTAAAACAAATCTTTTAATCTCATTGATTATTTGATTATTATAATTTAATGATAATAATCTTGTATATAGGAAAAGGTACAATAGAGATTTATTGATCTTGATTTAATATGGAAAAGAAAGAAAGAAAAATAGGAAATGGTATAAAACGAGATGAGATAGTTTTGCTTACCGGTAGCTTCGTTGTAGTAAACGGAGATTCGCTCGAGTTGCAGATCGCTATCTCCATGATAAATACCGGATTGATCGATACCATGCTCTTCTGAGATTACTTCCCAAAACTGCAATGAAATTAATTATTTAATAAACGATCGTTTAATAATTTGTACAAATAATTTGATATTGTGTGTTAACGAGTTTAAGAAATTTATTAAATTATTTATTCTTTCTTTTAATTATCGATTAAATATTTTTTATTGAGAAAAGAATTAAAATTTAATAAACCAATAATAATAATAATAATAATAATAAATTAGATTGTCTTTTTTTTTTGTTCCAGTTCACTGACAAGGATAACAGAGTACTCTAATCTAAAAATAGAAAGACACGAAATAAACGCGGGCCATGGCCCCCCTGGCTCGTGTTCACCCTCCCTTAAACATTTTCACTTCTCCATTTGTCCGGCGTCTTAACTATTTTCACCCTTCTATTAATAGCTGGGCCGCAAACGTCTGCGACATCCTCTTTGAGCCAAAGAACCTACGAAAATTCTACTTGCGTACTTTGACTTTCACTTCCAATCTCGGTAGATATACGTGTAACACGATCCTTTATGAATATTTTATGAATATCGTGTCATGAATGATATCCAATGTCTTTAATCTTTTCCGAAATTGTATATTTCGTTTAAAGAAGGTTCAAATGTTAAATAATCATGGTGATATAAATACAAATGTAATTTATATATATATCATAAGGTATTTAATTTTTGGATATGTGGTTGAATTTATCGTAAAACAAATATTACATCTGTCATAAAATGAATGACAATATTATCTTCTATTCGTTATACCGAACGTCACTTATTTATTATTTCTTGGATAAAACAACATTACTTATTTCTCGATAATGTCAACTAATAGTACCGTTAACTTTTCAAATTAAACTTGAGAAACCACTAAAGTAAGTAAGTACATACTTGAAACATAAAATAACCAAACCGTAAAAGCTAATAGAAAAGGCAAACATAATTACACGAGAAAGAAGGTTTATTCGTGGAAAATCTTAAGAGCTACCTTGGTTCGTCACGCTTCTCAAATTTGCCACAATTTTCTAATGTCATGGAATAAAGTATGAGTCTTTGTTAAAATTAGAAAAAAGAGAGGTCACTGACAATAAGTGTAAAACCAAAAAGTGATTAACACTTAACACGGAGTAATATTTCTATTACGAATACCGTAACCTCCCCTCAGTCGTGGCATGTAATTTATCTCATACTTCCCCGTACCATATCTCGTTTTAATTATTTTCTACTTTTTCTTATGGTTTTTTTTTTTCATTTTTAAATATTTTTCTTCGGTCTACCACAACGAGTTACGTCTATCTTCTTGGACGCCTGCGGTCGAGTGATTTCTAGAACGATATTTCGTTTATCCAAGACCAACTTCGAGAGTTGCTCGAGTTATTAGCTTGAAAGATAAAAAGAAAAATAAATACAGAAAGAAAGAGAGAAAGAGAGAACATGAGAGATTATGGCTAGTATTATACGAGTTCGATCGGCCAAGCACATTGTGGTTTTTCTTCTTGGTAGACGAGATCGTTAAATTCTTCCATGCGGAAAACAATGGTAGCTGATCGACCGCGTGTTACTTCCACGACAACGAAGAACCCTGTATTAGAAAGAGAGAGAGAGAAAGAGAGAGGAAGAGAGAATAGTCAGAGATAATAAAACTTTTATTTCTTCTTTTGCTATCGTCCAAGCAAACCAAACTTTTCTCTCTCTCTCTCTCTTTCTTTCTTTATGAACTATTTCTTTTCTCAGAATTACAAACTCGTTCCTATCGATTGAAATTAGTTAGCCTTTGTAGAACCTAGAATGCTTCTTAATGTCTTTCAAATTATTCCATAAAAATTGGATTTTTAGTTTAACGATAGATTCGATCGAACTTGACAAGTAAAAGATATGAACCCAATTTAATTTTCTTCGAGATAGAAGGGAGTCTACTCTTTCGTAATGAACCCCTACTCCTATTTATTACTATTTTATATACGTGTCTTTATATTTGTTATTGATAATATGTACAATTTGATTAATTGATAAGCTTCTCAAAATAAATTCATTTATAAATGATATAATTAATTATATATAAATTGTAATATATATATTTTTCAATCGATTCTATATTTAAAACAAATACTATAACTTAAAGAAAACATTATGATTATTATATTTATAAGAATATTATTTTTGCAAAATATTTCAAAGTCATTTTCAATATCTAAAAGTAAGAAAGGATGAAAAGGATCATCCCTGAATACGAGCCATGTGTTATAGTTGGCTGGCAGAAGCCATATTTTTCATTTTTCCCAAAGGAACTTACACGAGTAAGGTATTTCTATTCCGCATAAAGTATAGCAACCATCTGCTTATCCACAAACTTGAATTTATATACCAAAAGCGTAAATAATTCCCCTTACTTCGAGCTACTTTGAGATACTTCTTCGTTCATCTTCAAAAATATCTCTCCTTTATGTATAAAACATATTACACACAAGAGTATATGTGTATTATACATTTAAATGATATTAAAGTATAGGTCTTCGTGACAGGAATAACATCATATCCCTTTAATTTCAGGTTAATTATTTTACACACCTAAAGAAAGGAGCAAAAAGAAACACACACACACACTCAATAAGAATCTCGTCTCATTTAACTGTCACAATCAAACATAATTGTTCCCCAGTAGAGACAGTAATAATGAGCCTGACAGAGAAAAAGAGAAATTGACAAAAGAAAGGAACGAGTTAAAATAACTTGTATGTTTGTCTTTTTATTATTTACTTTTTAAAATATTTTTTTATCTTCTCTCGTTTTGTTTTACAATTACACGGTTTCGGTACGTCGCACCTTGTGCATGTCACAAGAAATAGAACCCGTTAAGCACTATTTTCTCTTAGGTTTATTGTCTTTTTACCTCCCTTTTAACATCTCTTTTTTTTTCTCTCTCTCTCCCTTTCTCTTTCTCTCTCTCTTTTGTCCTTTCTGGTATAGCAGTAACGCTCTCTCGAGAGAGCGTGACTCAACTTTTCTCTGTTCGACGAGTTTCTGTAGAACTCAAAATCGATATGTTCGTTCACGTTTCCTATTGATGCATGTGTACACCCTGACGACTATCAAAATACGATTAGAAGATTAGAAATGGTATTACCGAACGTGAGATCAATAAAGAAGGAAATAGCTAAATTTCCTTTCTGAAGTTAAAAAGGAAATTTGCTATTTGTTGAAGGACAAATATTGGCATGTTTTATTTCTCATATGTTTCCTTTTCTCTCTTTCTCTTTCTCTTTTTTCTTATAGTACATTGAACGTTCTAATCTTGTTGCATTCCACAACTTTTACGTCCTTTCTTTATACTCGTAGAGACACATTTACAACCTTTTCACCAATGTTTGTACGCTAAACAAAATTTCTATTTAATAAATAGTACTTTCTAAAATTAACATTACGTTCTAATCAATAGAAAAAACTTTGACAAATAAATTAGTTTCTCATATTTTCTCTTATTCTCATTTTTATATCTGATTAATTGCATTAAAGTATCGTTCCATAATGTTTTTCATACAAGATGTTTTGAAACTACGATTATTGAGATTAGTTTTTTCTTTTTCTTTGGTTTACTTTCTTCAAAATTTTATTACAAGTAATCTAATATTATTTACGATCTTCAATAATTCATCTATACTTTTGTTTTATTTTTATTTCTTTTTTACTATTCTCGGTAAAAATTCACAAAACAACGTTTCTTTATCTACGAATAACAGTGAAACTGGTAAAAAATGAATTAACCAGTGACTCATCAAGCAAAGAGTACATCTGATATTCATCTAAAACGTAGAAACAATGCGTCATAGAAGAAGAAGAAGAAAAAAAAAAGGAGAGATGTAAATAAAAGATGTAAATAATACGATTAATGATAAAGTTTATTCTTTGAAATTAATTCGTTGATAAGAACTAAACCTTTATCTCAATTCATTGTAACAATATCCTATTCATTGAGATTTTTATTGATTTCATTCTAATTTCTTCGTCGTTGTTAAAAGAAAAAGATAAAATATTATACAATATTGATTATTCACAAATAAAATATTATTCCAACGATTTATAAATGTTCAATCTGAATCTATTTTAATGCAATTTTGGTTTTATTTCTTTTTACAATGGATAGAAATTCACAACAGAAAAGAGATAGTTTCTTGCAATCCTGTAAGGGTATAATTTACAATTTATTTTGATCGTACCACGAAGAATAATACAACAAGTATGGTTGTTCCTATTGTATCCATTTACACAATCACATGATTCTTTAATAATAATTTATCATACTTGATAGGAAGGAGGGTTTTATCGACAACTGAGTGAAAATAAAACTTAACAAACAAAATGAAATATATTTCATGTAACAATACTAACACACTTGAATCATATTTTACGATTTTACTAAACTAAAATAAAGATACTTTGTAAATAAAATAATCTCAAAGAATGTCACGTTCCAAGGAGTTTAAAAAAATGATTGGATTCAAATTGCATGAAAGAAAAATTTAAAAAAAAAATAGGGAAAATAATGTTGAATAAAAAGAATTGAATGAACAAATTTATCATTTATGGTTGTCCCTTTGCTAGTACGCCTTTGGACAGTAGACGACGATTAACGTAGAATCTTAAGTGTCTCGTGATCTTCCTTTCTTTCTACTTTTATCCTTTGGTCTTTCTCTTCCGTTCGTTGTTCACGATTAAAACATGGATCGCTTTACACGCTTCGACCGCACAAAGTCGAAGACCCTTCAACGAGTGTCGAACGAGGCGTGGCAAGAAAGAAAGACAGAAAAAGAAAGAAAGAAAGAAAGAAAGAGAATCAACTGGTAAATCTCTTTAAATTCGATCTTATTGCTCGCCATTTTTATCTTTAATTCGATTAAACTACCTCTCCCTATAATTCTTTTTCATGTACGTTAAGACGTATATATGCATGAGTTACGTGTCAATCTATTTGATATTAAACGTGATAAGAAAGAAACATACAACTAAATCTTTACACTTGTATCATTTATTTCTTGTTCTATTTATTAACGAATATTGAAACCAACAAACCACCAACGATTAAATTGATTAATCTTAAAACCATGTTCTTAATTTCTTCATTTCTTTAATTAAACTCAATTTGATATCCACGAATCGTGAACTCATACAAAAGACTTTCGAACGATCAATGAGAAACTCATTTATTTTTTATCGATTTTTCTTTCTCTCTTACACACACACACATATACACATACATGGTTTTTACTTCGATCTTGCAGATAAATTTTTTTTTATTGTACGTTCGACTTTGTTCTTAATTGAACGAACTATCTTAAAATAAAAAAATACACAAAACCTGTATAATAGTGTGTTAATAAAAATTCTACTTTGTAAGAGCCTTGAAGATTTAGATGTAAGTAATAATTAAAAGTAATCATTCTTTTTGTTGAACATAACGTTACTCGACGACCGCGTTGTTCGTTCGCGTGTAACGTTAATTCTTACAAAAAGAGTACGAAAGTTTACAATTATAATTAACTCGTACGACAATGAAATAGTCTCTGTGATGGAAATGAAAATCTGACAACATTGTATATAAACATTATATACTGTATTGTACATTCTAACGACTGGTTTGATCTTTCGTATTTGAATTTAGGTTTACATTTTTGTTTTTGATAATGTTTCATTATCAAAATTAAACCCAATGAAAAATATTAACGTTCTTGATCTGTGTTTCCTTTAAATGCATATATAATTGTGTCAATAATTATGACACTGGAGTAAATAAAAAAATAGGAACAAATATTCATTTTATGATTTATTTTACATTACATAGAATAATTTTACTTTGGTTTAACTCTATTTTCATAATTACTGGATATATGCAAGATATTATTCTTGTATGTGTGTGTGTGTGTGTGTTTTTTTTATAATGCTTATAATAACTTTGATAGATTTATTGTAATAATTGAGATTATTTAACAGACAGTATTTAACCATTCGATTCTCATCAACGTTATCTCTGGAATCCATCGAGTTGCTCGCTTCGTGCGTAGCCCTTCTATTGATCGACTCGAAACTACCAACTCGCGACAGCTATGATTAGTATGGATTTTCCTACGATTTTCCCAAATTTTCCCTAATTCTCTTTTTTTGATAAAGTTCATAAAGGATCTAAATCGATTGAGATTGTTCTCAAACAATCTATGAATGAATCGAAATATTTACTATCTCTCTTTCTCTTTCTCTTTCATACACACATACACACTCTATCTAGTTTTAAATTGTTCCATCAACTTCGTTATAAAAGTAATCTAATTCCTAGACTCTGTAATTAGAATTCTTATCACTATTTAATGAATTTATCTTAAACTCGTTTAAACAAATTATATTGTCTCTCTCTTTTTCTCTTATTCTATTTAAAAATTGTCCACTTAAATAATGTAACTCTGATCGATTAAACAAATTATTAAAAATAGACAAATCAACATATTCGTAATCATACCAACAAAATATTCTTTCTTTTAATTCAAATTCTAACTATTCTCATTGTAAACAAAAAATAATCAAAAGCAATATCGATTACGATAAAATATATACATTTATTTATAATTTATTATAATAATAATTTAAATAGAAACAATTCTATGAATTGTTAATAAAATAATTTACGTTATAAATCATTGTCATCATCATTTGATATAAAAGTATCTTACCTTAGCACCAATCTGGTTGCCACATTGTCCAGCTTGCAGATGTACGATCTCCCTCATTGTTAAAAAGAAGGTTTTTCTAACTTTGACAGCAAGTAGAAAAATAAAAAAGGTGTTTTCCAAGGAAACAGCTGATCGTTTGACAGTCTCGTTCTTCCTAGTTTCCTCTCTCTCTTTCTCTCTCTTTTATTATTCTTCCTTTCTCCTTGTGTTGGGTACACGTAAAGTCAGGTCGATCCTACGGGGTCTGCAGCACTCTCTCGTCTGTTCGAAGTGTCGGAAGCGAGTGCGCGTTGAGAGGCCTGGAAGAGGAGGCAAAACCGAGTGCAGCCGTGCGTCGCGACGGGAGCACGAATGGAGTCGCTTCGTCGTTCGACCGAGACAGAAGGAAAGAGAAAATAAGAGAAAGAGAGAAAGAGAGAGAGAACGAGAAAGAGAAAGAGAGAGAAGGAAGGGGAAGAAACGATGTCGTGCTAGACTCGTGTCTTGGATACAACGACAAGGGACACCTCAGAAGGGAAGAGAGGATACACTACACCAAGGGTTGGATCAAACTACCAGGACGATGATAATGATAGTGCAGAAACAGAGAAAAAAGAGAAAGAGAGAGATAAAAATATGATATTTGAAAATAATGAAAGTGTGTATTAAAAAGAGAGAAGTGTATACCAGGCAAATATTTTCTTTTTGTTATTATGAAAAGAAAAATATAATAATAAATTATCAACTAGAATTATAAGTAACTTTTACTGTCGTGATATATTAACATTAGTTGCAAGTACATAAGAATGTGTAAGTGATAAGGGTAATATTAATCAAATATATATATAATATAGAATTTTTATTAATCTGTGTATAAGTGTGTGTATATGAAATTATAAAGTACTTGTAATATCACAGGGAAAGAAGAATCAAGGAAAAGGGAAGAATAATTGAATTATTTTTGTTTTAATACAACTCTAAAAGTACTTCTATTATTTTATTTTATTTTATTTTATTTATTATACCTACATATATATATTTTTTAATAATTAGTACATTTTCTAACTCCCATAATATAATTATATTAATATTTAATATTATTTACAACAGTTATTACAAAATGATATAATGTGTTTATTAATAATGTAATTGAAATCATTCATTCTAATTTAATAATAATAATATATACAGGTATTATCATATATTATATATAAATAAATATTTTATAATATTTAAAGTATTATTAAAATTAAAATAAATATTATAAGTCGAATATATATATGAATGTTTTTATAGTAGATTGATTTATGTAATAAATGAAACGAAAGAAAATATCAAGGAACAATCAAATAAATAATAAAGTTAAAAAGAAGGGGAGAATCACGTAAAACAGAGTAGTCATTATTAATAAAATTGTAAGCAAAAAGAAGTAAAGCCTGGCTTGGCTCAATCTTTTCTTGCTACTACTCTTCTTCTCCTCTTGAAAAACGTCAGGGAGATGCTGGGCGATGGATGATTCTTCGTCTTCCCCAACTCTCTTAGCTTCTTTTATTCTTACTAAATCTCATTTCTAGAACGAACGAGTTCAAGATTTCTTTCTCGTACTTATAATCCTTTTTTTCCTTTTTTATAGCCTAAGATCACTCGTCTAAAAAAAAAATAAAAATAAAACCTTCTTCGCGGAAAATATTCTTATATCGAAGATTATTATTTGAAATCTTTACTTTCAACAATTCGTTCAGGTTTTAAACAAAATATCTGAGCCAATACTTTGTAAATAAATAAATCCATTTATCTGATATAATCGATAAAACTTATACCAATTAAAATATGATAAATTATTATCAATGTAAATTCTTCTTATTGAAAAAAAATGAAAAATCTTATCGTTGATAAAATATCTGCACTAATCTACGTGATTCATTCATTGTCGGTTTGTTTTTACACTTTATTCGAAAAAAAATCATACTTACAGACATATGTAGATGGAATATGATATAAAAATAGCATCGAATGTTGATTATTTCAAACTCAAAAAAGATAAGAGTGAAAGAGTGAAATAGAAAAAAATAATATATAAAAATTAAGAGATATATTCAAACAGATTTCTTTTTGCTGTTTTTTTTCTAAATCAATAAACGTCATCTTACAATGGCGAGGAGAGTTCGTAAAAAATAAAAATAAAGACAGTCTCTAAGAATACATAGACGTCTTCTACCGTATAATAGTTGCATCTTATTTCTGTTTGGTTAAAACAGTTAGTAGTATATTTACATAGATAAGTACTCTAAGCTTTTCTTAGATTCATTATTCTTAAAGGAAAATAAAAAATGTAAAGTGAAGTTAACCGCACCACCCGGAAGTTTTATTCGAGGGCTTCTCTCAATGCGTCGACAGGAAGTGTAACGTGAGCCTGAATTTTTTTTTTCACAAACCTATTATAGTATACATATATATATATACACACACATATATATATATTTATGTCTCCTTGCTCCCCTTTTTTTCAGTCAAATTGAAATGTTATTACGGTAAGAGTGATATTTTGTGTTTCCTCAATTCAACTACTCATTTCGATTGATTTTGTTGAACAAAACAATCATTTCTTGCAAATTGGTGCATTATTGTTAAATAATTGAAACAAATATAAAACACGTCTACGAGTGAATGAATTGAAATGTTTTTCTCCCACGACAAAGATAAATACTTTTTTTTAAATTTACTATTTAATATTAAATAGTATTAAAACTTTATTTATTATTTTGTTAAGATACATAAAATAATATTTTGATTATTTGTATTCATTATTATATGCATTTTTATAATATAAATATTAATTAATGATTTTAAGAATTTAAAAAAAAAATGTTCTTGTCTCTTATACACCAATGTAATTCAAATTAATGGACAAGTATAATACTTTATTTAATTTAATATCTTCTAATATATTATAAATAATATAATATATCATTATATATTACTTCTTTTTTTAGCATTAAAAACCAAAAACGATATTACATTCTGATAAACAAACACAACACGATTATATTCTCGTATATTTTTATTACCTTTATCTGAATTCTTTGAATCATTTTTATAAAACAGTTTATATATATATCAAGTACATTGAACCAAACTCCATCAATTTTGATCTCAAGTTAGTTTTAAAAGGCGAGGCTCTGGATTACAATCGTTATCTTAACTTGTGAATCATTCTTGGACATACGTGTTGATACGATTTATGAAATCGTTTGGAATTATTGGAAAAAAAAAACGAAGAACTATCGGCACGGAAAAGAGATTTAACATAAAAAAAAAAAAAATAACGTGGAAGACAAAAAATTAAACAAAAAGAGATTAGAAAAATATTATGAGACGAAGAAGTTTTAAAAGACTTTTATCTCGTAAGTCAATTTAAAAACAACGTATGTGTAAGTATAGTTGTTCTTTCGGTTTCTTAGAGAATGATAATAATCGAAGAAGAAGAAGAAGAAGAAGAAGAAGAAGAAGAAGAAGACGATGATCCTTCTGTCTCCAGCTGTGGTACTCTCCCGCTGCTATGAAACCTTTCTATTATTATTGTATCCTCATCTTCTTCCTCTGTTATCTTCAAAACTATAATTCCACGAGTAAGACCCTTTTACATCTGAAGTAACAAAATATTTATTTCTCTTAGTGTACTTTAAAAAAACCAATTATTTTCAATATCTGTGATCTTAGATAAAGGTACGTACAATTAGAAAAATTAATAAGATTATATTTTTTTAATATCTAATCCACACTGTAAATAAAATAATATATTAGGTTGTCAAAAATGAAATGGAGCAAATTTCAATTCAATTATGTGCATTTTTTGCTCCATTGCACATCCGTTTAACTAGAAATTCGATAATTTCAAATAAAATATTTGTTTTTTGTTTTTTGTAATTAACGAATGGCGTCTTGGCTCGAATCGAATTCGCAAAGCGAGACGAGTATGCATGTAGCCGGATGATGATGATGAGTCACACTTACTCCTCCATTCGGGGTCGACGTCTGCCGCATTTTGTCAAAGAAGACCGACTAGCTAGAAAGCTTGTAGACACATTTCGTGCATATTAAATTAACTCTTAGCTTTTTTGCCTCTTCCTTTTAATCCTTATTTAATTACTCTTCATGAATTTTGTAAAGAAGCTTTACAATGACGGTAATTCACGTAAACCACTTACGTGATAAATATATATAATTCGTCTTTTTATCTAAACAAGAACGTGTAAAGTGTACTACGAAAGAAAAAATAAAAGAATATATTAAGTCATCCCATAAATTTCATCATTATTTTTTAGTATGCAATATTTTTTGTGTACGTTGTATTTAATATTACTTTATTTCTATTATATTGTTCATAATACTCTATGGTATTTAATATTAATAAAATAATATATTTAGAAATAAATAAAAGAAAATAAAAATATAAACAAATAGAAAGGAAGACAATGTTGAATTATCCTAACTACATTGAATTAAGGATGAAAGATAACTCAATGATCTCAATGAAAGTAAAGAGACTGGAGGCGGTCCAAACACTAACAATTTCAAGAGCTATCCCGTCTTTAACGTAATTTTCAATCTACGTACTCGAAATTCCTTCACCACCCACTCCTGACTTTCTGGAAGTTAAAAAAACCGCACGACATTCAAACTTCTTCCTCTAATTTACAAAAGTGAAAGAGAGAGGGAGAAATGTTTCTTAATTAAGAAACTCATCGTTTAAATGAAATAAAATCTATTAGGTTGTCAAATACGAAATGGAGCAAATTTCAATTATGTGCACATTTTGCTCCATTTCATAGTTGAAATATAAACAACTTTACGATTTGATGCACAAGAACGATCCGTTAACAAATTCTTGTTAAAGAAGCTGACAGTAATCTGATTTCTTTAAACTAACTAACTGTATTTCATTGATCCGTTACTCTTCAACTTGTATTAAACATTCTTTCCAAACGATGCCACATTATGCTATGCGTTTGGTTTTAAACCGCAAACGTTGCAACCTGTCAATTAATAAAAAATGAAAAAAGATCCTTTTTTTTCTCAAACGATCGTTGTTTCAAATTTCCCGCGAATTATTTTGACTCGAGTGGAAAGTAGAAACGATGTTGATAACGACGACCACAACGTTCGGTCGATAAAAACGACCGAATATTAAAATTTAGTTTCTAATAAATTTTGTCCAAGATGTGTATACTTGTTTCAAAGATTTAAGTATAAATATTAATATTTTATTTCAAGTCGATAATGTAGATTATTCGATTTATATTTAAAATCGATTTGATGTATCCGTGCGTGGGTGTGGGTTGAAAACCAATGATGAAGGATTTTATCGACGTTTCTGAATAATGTTCTGCAAGTAATCGGTAGAGGGCGAATTGATATTCGCAAGCAAAATTTTCAAAAACCGCCATTAATACGTTTTATAAAAAAAAATGTATCATGATTATTGCGTTTAAGTAATAAATTATGAATGATTTATAATGTAAGAAGAAATAACTTGTCAATGATTGAAACTAATGGTTCTACTAAACTCCTTTTCATCATTAACCCACTATGAATATATCAATCAAAATATGTAAATGTTTCAATTGAACATTACTAAAGTTTATTTCTTTAAGATTTGATTGAGCAAACTATGATAAATATATTTATTCAAAATTTTCTTTAAAAATGCTGTATGGAAGAGAAGAATGATTGTAATTAAAACAAGAGGAAAACGCAAAAACATACATTTATATGATAATAATTTATTCAAAAGATGGTGGCTTGCCGCTACAGCGGTTATACACTGGATACAAGACGCGTAAATACATTAGTCCAAAAAACAGAATCATAAACATTTGATATAAACCTCGGTTCGCACATATATTTTCTCTTTTCAAAATTTCATTTCAATAATAATACGAAAAATTTGCGCAGGCCTAAAGAAAAATAAAGGCGCGTCTATTCTTTTAATTATTGAATCTCTCAATCAATAGAAACGAAGTATAATTGCGCGTATAAAAGAAATACAAAAAGAAATGTAAACGCAAGGAGTTAAGAAGCAAAAAGGGAGGGGAGTAGAGTGGAGGGGAGATGCTTTTTTTTGTTGTATGGGAAATAGGATGAGGATGAGGACAAAATGAGAGGTAATAGATTGGAGAGTAAGAGTTTAAGAGTGGGCAAGGGGTAGGAAAGGAGAGTAGTGTACGATGACAAGAAGTAGGTCTTTTTTCATATCTAATTTTCGTCGACTTCGGCTTCCTGTTCTTCGTCGAATTCGGCATCTTCGTCGGCGGTTGCTTCCTGGTATTGCTGATATTCGGAAACAAGATCGTTCATGTTTGATTCTGCTTCAGTGAATTCCATCTCGTCCATACCTTCACCAGTATACCAATGAAGGAAAGCCTTTCTCCTAAACATAGCTGTGAACTGTTCGGAAATGCGTTTGAACAATTCCTGAATGGCAGTGGAGTTGCCGATGAAAGTGGCAGACATCTTAAGACCACGTGGTGGGATATCGCAAACGGCGGTCTTAACGTTGTTCGGAATCCATTCAACGAAGTAGGAGCTGTTCTTGTTCTGGATGTTGAGCATTTGTTCGTCTACTTCCTTCATCGACATCCTACCGCGGAAGATGGCGGCAACGGTGAGATACCTTCCGTGTCGTGGATCACAAGCGGCCATCATATTTTTAGCGTCAAACATTTGTTGGGTGAGTTCGGGTACGGATAATGCTCTGTATTGTTGGCTACCTCTAGACGTAAGAGGTGCGAAACCTGGCATGAAGAAGTGTAGACGTGGGAAGGGTACCATGTTGACAGCCAATTTCCTCAAATCAGCATTTAATTGACCTGGGAACCTGAGGCAGGTGGTTACGCCAGACATCGTGAGGGAGACGAGATGATTCAAGTCGCCGTAGGTAGGTGTTGAGAGTTTTAAGGTACGGAAGCAAATGTCATAAAGGGCTTCGTTATCAATGCAATAGGTCTCATCTGTATTCTCAACCAGTTGATGAACGGAGAGAGTAGCATTGTAAGGTTCGACGACGGTATCTGATACCTTAGGCGATGGTACGACCGAATAAGTATTCATTATTCTGTCGGGATACTCTTCGCGGATCTTGGAAATGAGAAGAGTACCCATACCGGATCCGGTACCGCCACCAAGAGAATGAGTAAGCTGGAATCCTTGAAGGCAATCGCAGCTTTCAGCTTCCTTCCTGACTACATCCAAAACCGAATCGACGAGTTCCGCGCCCTCGGTGTAATGACCCTTCGCCCAATTGTTACCAGCACCGGATTGACCGAAAACGAAGTTGTCGGGTCTGAATATTTGTCCAAAAGGTCCGGACCGTACGGAGTCCATCGTGCCTGGCTCCAGATCGACGAGGATGGCTCTAGGTACGTATTTACCACCCGATGCCTCATTGTAGTAAACATTAATTCTCTCTAGTTGGAGGTCGGAGTCACCATGATAGGTACCAGTCGGGTCAATTCCATGCTCGTCGCTGATGATTTCCCAAAACTACAAAATTACAATCAAGAATTAGTATACGTTATCCTAACTACTACTAGTTTTTAACATATCTTAAAATACTTTAATTAGAATATAAGATAAGGGGTAAAATGATCTTGCGAAATCTGTTCATCACGTGATGATCATCCTTTTTAAGCACCTGAATTAAAAGAAAAAAAAAACGAGGAGAGGAAGTTTCGCGCTAGCTAGGAGAGCTTTCTCTTAGCAATTATCTTACTGCATCCGTTTTCAGTCTTCCGTAATATCGAGCAGAACACGGACGAAGGAAGTTCAACGACCCCCCTCTTCCCACCTCTACAACCAACCTATTCTTCTTTCTCTCTCTCTTGTTTCTAAGCGAATAGCTAGCACGTAATTAGCCGTGATAGGCGCGCGCGCGCGTTTACGTTCCACCACGAAATTCATTCTTCGTTAAAATCCATCATCGCTTTTCTCTCCTGAATCAAATACAATTTTCTCCTTGAATTGGAGAGAGAGAGAGGAGCTAAACGTAACATCAAAGAATCTCCGGAACCGCATCGGCAACTACGAACAGACACGCTTGATGTCTCCCCCGTTCATGTTACCACCACCACCCAGGGGAAGAAGATCCGCTGGAACAACACGTTGGCTTTGTATTGGGAAAATAAAAGAAGGAAAAGGTAGTTTATTATATGCTAACTCCGGTTGAATACGGTTTCTGCCTTTCGATCTTTTCCTATTTGATTCGCGTTTATTACACACCGTTAACTTTTTAACTAGGCCACTTTATTATGATTATGATATTCAAAAATAGAATCTTTGTAATAGCAAAAGTACACAATGTGTACAATAAGGTATTTAAATAATATCTTTACATTTATTCTCCTAATTTCAATTAATTATCTCTCGTTTGAATATTTAAATTAAGTAATTAACTCCTTACACTATAATTGTTTTCCTAGTTTGTTCTCTCTCTCTCACACACGTTGATATCATATGTTATGTATAAAGTAATTTCTTGCAGGTATTTAATTTTATTAATTATATGAAGTGTCACTTCTGGAGTGACTTCATAGTGCAAAGGGTTGGATATAGGATGGTGGTCTTTAAAATTCAGATGTTTTATTTTGAATGTAATATATTACAATGTGGAAAGAAATTGATTGATATTTGTTCAAATCAATTATTATCTTGGTATTTGGAGCATGTTGTCAGTTGATGAAAATATTTGAAATAATATTTCAAATATGACTAAACGACATTGTTGGCAAGAGACTCATGCAAGTCAGCTAGCTAGCTAGCTAGCTTAGCTAGGTGACTGTTAGTTAGCCAGCTAGCCAGCCAGGCAACTCTTCTTCTCTATTTCTCCCCACTTTGTCATCAGTTCAAAGACCCCGACGGTATATTTCTGGAAATCGACGTGCGTGGAACGCGACGCGCGAAAGGAACGTGAACGTCGCGATTCTCTTTGCAAAAGAAATGTTAGATAGATATAACCACGCGTGTATGTAGTATACGTTATCATTTCTCTATCTCAATGATAAGAGAAGAGAAAAGAAAGAGGAGGAGGATACGAAGAAACGTGTTATCATAGGTCTTGCTTGAACTTCTCCTATTCTTCTATTTCCCTATTTAACATCAAACCTGATGATTAATCTGTCGTATCAAGAGATAAGAATTTCTTTTATTTACTAATTTAATTTATATAAATTAACATAAATAGTATGTAATATAATATAAACATAACAGACATTGATGTGAATTTATCGTATCATGTTTACACCATTCATTGTAACTTTCAGACACCACGTCATATATTTAACTCCGCCTGCAGTTCTCTGGGTGAATCGAGAGTAACCCAGAGATACTGTTGCCGGTCCCAAGCCCGGATAAAGGAGGAGGGTTAGGGAGCAAGGTTGGCCACCTACTCCCTGTAAAAAGGATTCTTCCTGGCTCAGAGAACAGGGACATCAGCAGACACGAATAAAATTCACGAATAGGATTAACGGGAAAAAGATTCGCTTGTTGGAATAGTCAACAGGACGCGACAATAAACCACAAGGATTCAGATAACCACCATGAAGATATCCAAAAATGTGCGGGGATAGGTGGACATTAGCTTCTCGGAATGACCCAGTCCTATAAAACACAGGCCTCAGGCCTAACGTAAGAAGAAGATATATATATTAATAATCATAATATTGACCTAATAATAAACATTCAATTGAATAATCTATTTTCTCTACTAATCTAATACCACAAAGATCTAAAAATACAATAATCTTATATAACTCCTCATTATCTATATTTTCTCTTATATCAAAATATAAATTATAAAATACTAATATATATTTAAAAACATTTGTTTATTCTCATTTAAAAATGAAAGAACAATAATCTAACATGTATCATAGAAATCTATATCAACACACAAGCGTGCAATTGAAAATTCCTATTACGTATTGGAACATATGATCCATGTTACACCGCAGAGTTACTGAACGACATTGGACAAGTATATCTCGTAAATAAGAGGAGGAGAATTGCAGCACATGAAAGGAATGAAGCCAGGTATTACGTAAGCGACCCTAAGGTGGTGGTGGTGGTGGTGGTGGTGGTGTGGCTAGCTAGGTGCCCTTAACCGACTCGTTGAGTAGGCGATAGAGAGAGAGAGAGAGAGAGAGAGAGAGATTATTGCACATATGGATAAAGCTTGGATAAGAAGACAGAAAGAGATAGAAATGAGCCCAGTTCGCCTTCGAAGACGTCCTACATGGAAACACACGACGGGTGTATTAAGCAGTGACCATATATGAACATCGTTGGTGGGAAGCTAAGAATCAGCAAAGTCTAACAACTTATCTCTCTCTCTCTCTCTCTTTCTTTCTTTTCACTTTGTCCACTCCCACCTAAGAGTCGCTGGCCGAGATTATTATACATATAAGCTGAGTTGGTAGCAAATAACGTTGGTAACTAGAGAGAGAAAGAGAGAGAGATATGAGTCATCAATGTCACCGCTATATATAGAAATGATGACCGTAAAAACCGACATGGATGAACAATTACCATAAGCCATTATCGGTAAACATTTTATATATATATTGCATATATATACATAGAAATAGATATTTATAGAAATTACATAAACATGTTACTTGTATATTATGGATTAAATGAACATTTCCTAAAACTTTTCGTAACTCATCGTATTCGGATTCGGTTAAATCTTTAACTTCCTCAGAAATATGTGTCACTTCGTCAAACAGGAACTATGTAACCATTGTGTGGTTTACACGCACGAACGGAAGAGATTATTTTTTTCAAGCATACACACGTTCTTAACACGTGAGATTAATTTATTTTTATTTGTTTATCTAACTTTTAATCAATTCTATTTATTGTTAACAATTAAAAAATAATATTTAATTCTTTCGCAGTTATTTATCAACTATTTGAAAGAATTTTAAGATAACGACCATAATTAAAAATACTTCTTATCCCGTATCGAAATCTCTGAGAATCGCTTAATACCGTCACGTTTGATAAACACGTTTCAATCTTATTTTCATAATTATTAAAAAATAATACACATATGTAGAATGAAATGGTGTAAAAGTGGATGGTGGGTTGTGTGAGAAGAAGAGTTTAGAAAAATAGTTTCATACTTCCGCTTAGAAAGTTCCTTTCATCAAATGACAGACGTTATTTAGGAAGATTGCCAGATGGGAAGTGAGAGAGGATTCCTTGACCTAAGAAGATATTTTCATAAATGAGGACAAAATATCTCTTTCGTTTCTTGGTGAAAATTGCCATTTAGTTGATTGTTTCAAACTTTTCCAACGCTTTCGAGTACGACCTACTATTTATCTTTTATTTTATTTGATATTTTCTTTTCATAAAACAAATATGAAATAAATTTCATTGATCATTCACATCTCTCGTGTATGTGTGTGTATGTGTGTGTGTGTGGTTTGACATTTATGAAATGTTATATAAGCCGTCAAGGAGTTCTATAAAAGCTGCGGTCGGGTTTCTATAAATAGAAATGAATCTAACGCATTTTATTATTCGATTTTTCTTTTACATTTCGCTTATTTTAATTCTAACCGAGACACGCCTAAAAAAAACTAAAGTATCGTTAGTTATTATTGCTATTTTGTATTATTTGCAAAAGTGAGCAAATAATTCCTAAAAGCCTATTCTTCTCTTGAATAATTTAAAAAAATATATAAATCCAAGATGCAAAAATTTCAAATTACTACAGGTGCAGACTGCAACAGCTGTTTCGGATAATTATGCAACGGTATAAACTTGTAATGCATAAATATATATTTTATATAAATAACTTAAATTACAAATGTAGTATGCAATATAAATATTAATTTTAATTGTCGAAATTTGATTATATTCTTTACACACACACACATAAACACACAATTTCAAAACGTATATATTTACAAAGATCATCCAAGTGTTTGTAGAAATTTGGTAACCATTCAAATAGTTTTTAACAATGCACATTATTCCCTACCGTAAATAAGAATCAAGAAAAAAAATACGAAGTGTAAATTTTCGTTTCCTCAACTTAATGACTATAACAATAGTCATTGTATGAGGGGGCTAATGGATTTGAGTTGTGTTGTTGTGATGGAGGTTTGTAAGATTATTAGTTTTTAGTCAAGTAAGAAAAGAAAATATAATAGGATAAGTAAAGAATGGTTTTAGTATAAATAAAGAATACCACGATAGGCAGGCAAGAGTTATATTTTAGGTATAATGTCATAACATAAAGACCACCCGGAAACTTTTACGAATACCTACTCTCCATCGTAAATTCTATTCATAATAATCGATCCTTTTCAGACACACAAAAAAGTATCCTGCAGAGTAGTTACAAGATGTTATAAAAAAACTTTTCTTTATTACACATTTTAGAATGTACTTTTTTTTTTCTACTCAAACGCCATCCATTAAAACTGATTCCCTCCTTTAAAGGAAAGATCATTCTGCGAAACGAAGCGCCACTATAATTTGTTTTCAATCAAATCGTACTTTTTCAATTTAATTTCATTTTTATTTAAAAAAATTATGAAAACATATTTCAATACAAACTATGACGAAAGAATTATTACGAAAACCGTTCATAGTTAATTATCAGCTTTAATGTCCTCTCCCCTTTTTCTTAGTAAACAGCTGCACCGAAAACTGAACTCGAGTTATCGATCGAGCAAGCAAACGAGAACACTTCCAGAACTTTTCTACGCGATAAAAAGAGAGAAATATTTACAAGGGTTCTTCAGAAAAATTAGAACGTTCGTTAAAAAGGAAAAAAAGAAAGAAGGGGGCCAGATATAAAACTAACGTTGAAAAAGTTCAGTAAAATTTCGATAAAAGGGCAGAATAATATTTTAGAACTATGACGGAAATTGCTAAATATAGTAATCATTAATTTTCTTATTAAGATATATCATTTCTAATCTAATGATTGTGTACTATACAATCTAAAAGAAAAAAACGCCTTAGAGTTCCAATAAATCAATCAAACCAGACTTACAAAAACGAATAAATGATAACGTACATTGATAATAATACTTTTTAAGTTGCTATAAAAAAATAAATAAAAAGTAAGATCACTTTTCTTCATAGCAGGGTCAACGTCCAAAGCTGGAAAGAGATATAATAAACTTGGATCGATAGAAACACGATAGCAAGTGTTGCGTGTTTCTGATAAGTTATGGGAGTAAACGACTTTTATTTTTTTCTTCTTCTTATGCCTTTGCCTGGGCTCGTGTGTTACGTCCTTCACCGAAATCTATTTGCTACAAATGGAATAAAATTCAAATACGATGTGGCCTTCGTTCTATAATATATTCCTGTTACTAACATAAATTCGTATTCTCTCTTTTATTTTATTTTATTTTCTTGATTCATTAAATCCAAGTTTAGGAGTAGATTTTGTATTTTAATTCATTGAAATACAAAATTTACATAGAATTATATATAACTATTTAATTTAAAGGATTATTCACATTATCATATTTATATATTGGATTGGTGGGAAAAAAATGTCGGATTTGTAGCCACGATTCAATGGAAAAGTCCGACACTTTTTTTACACCAACCTAATATTATAAATTATTTTTAAATTAAATTTTTAATAAATATATTATGAAAAATAATATTGGTAAATGTAATCATTTAAAAATGAAATATTTTTATTATTCGATCCTTCGAATATGAAAAGGCCAAGTGTCTCGTCGTTGGTGAAAAGCACAGGAGAGGAGGAGGAGGTGTAACGTTCACGATCGATACACCTGGCCGTAACCAGGGGGTCGTTGGCAACGAGAATCAGCTCAAAACGGGGCGAGGCTGTAGCTTTGAAGGAAGAGGGGGTTTATGTGGAAAGGAGAGAGAAAAAGACATAAAAACGAAGAGAAAATTACGAAAGGACGAGAGTCTTCACGCTTTATTTGGCAAAGACTCGATGTCCTTGACAAGTATCAAGATTTATAGTCATTACATATATATATGTACTATGTAACATAATTAACCGATACCGATTGCACAAGATTTTCTTGCTTGTTCCAATTTTGTTATTTTGTTTCCCCCCCCTTCTTCTTTCCATCTCTAACTTTTACACATTTATTTCAACATTGTAGATAAAACTTTCGCAAATTAGATATTTGTTAAGATGAAAAATCGATAATGGGGACTACAAACTCGAGAGAACTCTTAAGGGGACATTGAACCTCAGTTAAGGCGACCTTGAAAACTATGGGAGCGAAACCGATTATCGAAACCAATTCATCATTCCCGTTCGATGAGTTTTACGATTATTTCTTCTTCATTTATTAAACGATTTTCTTGATCTAATCGATTTCTACGGATACATCCGTTTATTTTTCATCTTGTGTTATTGATATTCTTTCTTCTTTTTTTTAATTATTATTTCTATAGATTTCTTGATTTATCTTTTTCTTTTTTTACTGGATACTTTATAACAATAAATTATTATACTTGTGACATTAAGATTTTGAAAAACGTTTATACAAGAACAAAGCTTATTTTAATTACAAAGTTATCGCGTTACGAGTCCTGCATGTCATTCTATAAAAGTATGGAGAACTAGGTATTATCGCAGTGTAATTCAAGTATAAATTAGGTTACGTAGTTTTCTTTGAAATTCGAATCTAGAAAACAGAAATAGAAAAACTAGTTTAATATAATTCCTTTTGCATTATGATTTATTTTCTCATTGTTGGATCCTCCTAATCCCCATATCAACCCATCAACCCACCATCTAATAATTACAAAAATAATATTTAAAAGAATAAATATAATTGAGAAACGACGAATGTGGCTTTAACGAACTCGCACAGCAGCAGCAGCAGCTGGCTTTAAAAAACAATAAAAGCAAAATAAAGAAGAAAAAAATTTGCATATAAAAGAATAGGGGAAAAACAATTTGCAATACAATTTCAAGCTTTCGCTTTTGTCTATCTTTTTAGTACGTCGACAAAACTCAACCCTTCATTTTTTTTGTTACTTTAACGATCGATAAAACTGTCGACGACTAAACAAAATTGCGTTTGGCAGAGACGTGCGTGTGTGCTTGGATCGATAATGTAAATGAAATCCTATAAAGAATCTCTCCATCTTTTCCAGCAAACCCATACACCATAATTATTATCAATCGATAAAGAATTTCAACGATAAAAAAAAACACATCGTAGAGATTTATTATTTATATCAACCCATCATAAAAAATAAAAGCGTCGAGAAACGAGGAGGGGCGGAGGGAACCTCAGATTGTACATTATTGTTTAACCGAGTAAAAAAATAAATGAAAGGACAAAGAAAAGGAAGGAAGGAGGAGGAAGAGGAGGAAGAGAGAAAGAAATTTTTAAAGAGTGAGGAATAAAAGGGGGGTGATGAGATATTCGTTTGAAAAAGGAATTCAGAGAAAATCTTCAACGGTCTTTCGTTTGTAGATAGAAAGAAATGTAGATAGTATGGGTGTATAAGATAGAAAAAGGCAGAGCTATAACTACCTTGAAAAGAATATGAAAGAGTAAGAGAGAGAGAGAGAGAAGAGACGAAAGATGCGCGCGCAGTCGTTCGATGCCGACGCTGTTCAGGCGAGTTCGTTGAGAGAACGAATTCCTACGACCGAGGACGAGCCACACCCAGATATCTCCCCGATGTTCTTGACATTTCATTTTTTTTTTTGTATTTTTTCTTTCATCCCTCGCATTCTTTATTATTTTTCTAAAATCATTATAAAAAGCAACGATAAAATTATGATTATTGTTTTAATTTTATTATATTCGTAGGAGGAATTAATTGGTAGTTCGAACGTTGGTTGAGGCAATCAAGAAAAATGGCGTCGTTGCGTCAAAATGCCAATCGAATGGTACGGGGAGTGGTGGTAAGGGGAACGTAAGAAAAAAAACCGTTAGAATTGAATGCCGGCCGGCCGGCGGACGGCTGGCAGCAGGCAAGCAAGCTGGCAAATGAAAGCAACGTTCCTATTCGTCGTTGTCGTCGCCATGACAGGTTTTCGACCGTTGCCGACCGAATATTATACCGGTCTTTCTTCCTCTTTCTTCCTTTTTCTCTTTTTTTTTTCTCTCTCTCTACACGAGTCCTTTATTATTTCTATTATCTCCAAAAAAAAGCGTCACTTCGAAGCAATCATTAGTACAATAAAATGGGAATCGATTATTTGAAGGATTACAAGTATCACGATTTTTTTAATACGAACATGGCAACCGCGCCAATTCGAAGCTACCTTTCTTTTATTTATTTCTTTCTTTCTTTCTTTTCTTACACATTATTACCTTTAATCTAACGAATCACATTTTCTTTACTTTGTTACATGTAATATGATTTTTCTGTCTCAGTTTATCAGGTAACTGATTAAACAACGGTTATCAATATATATCAAATTTAAACATATGTATAATACCAAGAAAGAAAGAAAGAAAAAGATAGACAAAAAGAATGATTTCTTTCTCCAGCACCCCCTTTTTACATACCTTAGCGCCAATTTGGTTTCCGCACTGGCCAGCTTGAATGTGTACGATTTCCCTCATGTTTGATGTGGCGTGGATGTACCTAACGGAGATCCTCCTCTTGAATTCGATATATATGTAATATTACGTGTAGCGTTATCGATAACTACGGTAACGTACTGGAACGAAGAGTGATGCACGGTCTATGTGTGACGCGTCACGAGAGCCCACAACGAATAATGCGCTGGTAACGGCGTCCGTTAGAGATTTTCAAGCCTTCGTTAAGTGAATGGTGGGGAGTACAGAGACTACCGCGAGATCGCATCCTATTGGTCGACGTACATTCGCTGAAGCGTCTCCCCACTATTACGCATATCAAAACGCGACGCGCGACGTTGCCACTAATTCTTCCTCCTCCTTTTCCTCCTACTGGGCATCGTAGTCAGCGACGCGACGGCGATGGCAGCGGTGGTGGCAGCGGTGGTGGCAGCGGCGCCGGCGGCTTCTCGCCTTTGCGACGCGTCTATCTCTCTCTCTCTCTCTCTCTCTCTCTCTCTTTCTCTCTCTTTCTTTATAATTTTCTTTTCTTTTTCATTCCATATATATATAATATATGTTTCTCTCTCTTACTAGTTCGTTCATACCTTGGCCGTCGTTGATTCGCTAAGAGCTCAGCCGATCCTGCGTGCTCGCTTGGCGCATCGACGTCGATCGTCTTCCTTACCGTTTTTCTGAGGTTAGGAACGGCCGGAAGAGGGCTGGCTGGCTTGATTCGATGCGGAAACGATTCCGTCGATGCGACGGGACCTACGATTTCACCTCTCTTTTTCTATCTTTAACAAACTTTCCTCTATACTTTGTATATGATGTATTGTATGATATAGATTGTATGTACTTATACATACGTATGCGTATGCGTATTTCTATGCATATATGTATGATGTATGTAATACACATGTTCCTATACGAAAGTATCTCTCCTCTTCGTGTGTACGTGTATAAATATATGTAATACAAGAGAAAACGCGTGTAGGTTTGGTAGATACGTTCGTAGTTGTATCACGAACGTATGTATGATATGAATATATGTCTGGCCGCATTTGCTTTTCCACTTCCTATAGATACGATTACTTCGCGAAGTATTTTAAGTGGCACTTGGGATGCATTTTGATGAGAGATGCTACTTGGAGAAAAAAAGATAAAAAACTCGCTGGACCATAGAATAAATTTGGATCGAATGAATATATAAGTCTTTTATATATAGCTTATAAAAGAGTCAATACAATTCTTATCTCATCGAACCAATGAATATTTTCAACTAACTTATCTATTTATTTATAAATAGGAATTTTTTGGAGAGTCTATATAGACATGGGTATATTTTAAAATCGTACGAGTATGCCAAGATACTCTTGTGCTATTTTCAGTGCAGGAAATGTGCATAACTAATACAGCGTATACTTTTTAAAGATATTTATATGAAAGTAAATTTAAGAATAATACGTATTTGTGCCATGTATCAAAATTACAAATTCAAACGTAAACGAAATCTTGGCGAAATATTTTCTTTATATTTCTTTTATTTTCATTATTATTTTTCTTTTTTACACTATTTGCAAGATACGAGTAATCACAGTTAAAAAAAGACAAAACTTATATCCAACGAATTAATCTCGTTTACCAAGTTTTTTCTATTTCGAGTTTGCACGGGTCGAGATCGTTAGATTTGCATCCAATTCTTTACATATCTCATGTGTCATATATCTATGTACATACGTATATACACATACATTTATATATTCTATGCTTCGTTTTCGATATGATCGGAGATGCGGCGATCGAATTTCGATACGGTGTATTCTTTTCTTTAGGAAAATTGATACTTACTGTCAATGTTACTTTTACAATGTCTCATCTTTTAATTAATCTCTATTTATCGAATACTATTTTCCCTACAAGAGAATTATTAACACATATGTCATCTTGTATCAAATCTAAACATTTTTCGTAATATTCAACCTTCTACAAAAAATTAAAAAAAATGGTGTGAGAGAGAGTGAGAGAGAAAGAGATTAAAAAGAAATCTCATTATAGATGAATCATAGGTAGATCTCTCATCTTTTGAATTGTTTATGGTAATATGAAATAAATAATCGTTGGAGTGTTTGTATGTGTAGAAAATACACAATCTCATCTTAAATACTTATATAACAGTCGTTTACCTTTTTCGAATGTTCTCCATATCGTCATGGCTATCTCGAATCAAAAAAGTATATAACACCGTGTTCGTAAGCGCGAATCCTCTTAAGAAATCTCTTTGCTTGTTTATCTCATCTACAAACTCTAATGATTACGTCAAATTTTATTTTGGATTGAAAGGTGTGTTGCAGGGTATGTTGGAAGGTACAAAAGGTGTAAAAGATATTTCAGATCGAAGAGATTTTATTTTGAATATACTCATTTTTCTGAATTTTTCTTATTTAGTTTATACAAAATACGTGAATACGTAAATAATGAATAGATACAACAATTGATATTTTTTTCAATAATATAAATAATAAGTAAACACATTCAAATTCCTTTTAACGTATCAGATTAATTATAATCACTAAGAGGGGAATAAAAAATGTCAACATTATTTGGGAACTAAAATAATTCACACACATTTGAAATTTTATGAAATAAACGAACAGTAAGAGTAAGACATTCAATTCTTTTATATCTTTTACAGGATAATTTATATTAAAATAATATATTAATTTACATAAGATTATTTGTCAGTGTTGATATAAATAAATATGCAGGATAAACAAGTAAACATATATATACAAAAATAATCTTTATCATTAAAAAGTTTGTTAATTTCGACAATTTAACATAAAGTCACTTTCTTTCTTTACATTAATCAACGTTCTAAATGAAAGATTATAAATTTCATAAATAAATAAATTGATCGTTTAAATCAGGAATTGTTGGAACATGTTTCGATTTGCTTTTTTTCTTTCTGTTTCAGAAAACAACAAACTTACCTATGTAGAACGACTAGAGTAATCTCTAGGAAAACCGTTTAAGAGTTCTGATACTATATATGTACAGTTGTTGAATAGTTCGCAAAGTAATGACTCAGACGGTCGCGTTTTAGAAGTCAGAGGCCCTTCAACAGCTTTTAAAACGCGCTCACGTCCTTGTCGTCGGTGTTTTTTCACTGAAGAGTAACGCAAAAACTGAGTGTTAATTGGTCCGGTGATTACAAGCTTCCAGCTAGCAGAGGTAAAATTATTAATTAAGCAGGTACTATTTAACGTTTAAAGCTTTTCTACCGGTTCCAAGATATTTCTGTTCTTTTTAATCCGTCCAAATGTAATTTTATATTTAGAAATTGTATTTAAAAACATGAGATCTAATTCGCAGTGAAAAAACTAAATGAAATTCTCCTTCGTTGTTCTCAATGATCTAAAATAATAAAGTCAGATGTGAAATAATGTATTTTAACGTTAATTCGGTCCGGAAAGAAGAAAAGCCATTGTATTCATATACTTATCTCCATAATAATGTTCTCTCGTCATCGAGTATATTCGACTGTCACGTGAAGACAATACACATATACGTGTCGCATCACCGACCACGACCAAGAATAGCCAAATGGCACTTATGAGACCGGACGTTAAATTATATTACAAGCTCCACCCTTCCCAAGAATTTACATCTCAGTCAATTTCTTTGTCTTTATCATCGGACCAAAGCTTAACATTTTATTATTTCGAAATACAAAATATTACCAAGGAATATTCTCTCCTCAAATAACAAAATTCATTTCTTCGATAAAAATTACAAAGATTCATTGAAATAAAAATATTTCATTTAATATTTTGTTAATAATCTTGAAGTTAATATCTTTGATACAACGTTAACCGCATTTACTTTTAAGTTAATATTGCATTAACATATTTTCTCATTCAGGGACAGAATTTCATTTATCGACTCGCCGAAATCCGTAGCAACGAAGCCACGACGCTATTCTACCGCAATTCGTACCACCCCTTGCCACAATTCGGTCTTAGACCCACCCCTGACTACCTTAACCTGCACCGGAAGAAAGTCGATATGTGACTCACGAAAGTACACGCCCTTTGAAACGTCGAAGGTTCGATCAACGCCTTGATGAACATTTTCTTCTACGCCTGCGTACGATCTAATGAAATTTACATTTCAATAACTCTTTGACGTTATTTATTTTGTTTTGATTCATTTTGTAATTTAAACGAATATTTTTCAAACGTCTTACTCAATCCTGATTAATAGATTGTACATTCCTTTTTTACCAATCAATAATAACGAATACAAATATAAAAAGAGTAATACCTTAATGAGTCACTTTGTATTTATCGATCAAAGATAAAAAAATATTATTTAAAAAAGAAAAAAATATACTTTATCTAATTAATAAATAGATAATCTTATTATTCTGATGAAAACAGGATGAGTCAGTTAAGATCTTTCACAATGATCTATTATTTTACAGATAGGAAATAATATTTCAAATAAAAGTTGTTCCTTGTCGAGATGAAAATTATGTTGTAAAGAAAATTTTCTTCCAGGTGGAAAAAAATAGAAGATTTGAAAATAATCATCATAAATTCATTCTTATAGAAAAATAAAGTATATTAAAATTGTTTAATCAAATATTTAATTTTTATTAATTTGTAATTACATTTATTATTACTTTGGATAATTTTAGTATATTTATTATTACATTGTAATATAATGTTACCATGAAATTTTGGTAAAGGGGTTAAAAATTTGAAATAGATTATCGAAACGAATCATCTTTCGTCAACGTTAGATTTGTCATCTATTTAACCCCGATTCAAAGATCGCTAGACGTTTGCCACCAACCTCTTTTGTGGTTCTCGCTTACGCAGAAACCGATCACGTTGACATAGCCACGTTATGTATGTACATCCTTACGAATGCGAAAGACGAGGGTACAGAGGGGTAAACTCGCTTACGGCATTGCGACGTATATAAGCCGGTCTCTCCGCTGCGTTACCATGTATGGATCACTCACTCACTCTCCGTTGCTTGGTGAGAAGAAAAAAATCCTACACGCATGCATCGAGAGAACCTAGAACGTTTCTCTTTATTCAACCTTTGCAAAAGTCTCTCCTCTATCAAAGACATTTTCTAATCTAAATTCTTATTTTATTTTCTATCGATTCATTTTGATTTCTTTTTTTTATAGAAATATTTTCGTTTAATTGATTTTATATCACGTTACTTTAAATATATATTTTAAATATAAATATAATTTTATTTGATATTATTTACAAAATATTCTTTTCTTTATTTTTTAATTGTATTTTATATATGCTGATTTTGTTAAACATAATTTATTTTTGGAACCTTAGATATCATAAATTATATAATATTTGAAAGTATAATATTTAATGTATCAAATAATAATTCTATATTATCATATTTAAAAATTCTAATATCAATGATCTTTAGGTTACTGTAAATTTTAGATTCGAAATATACACCTACTTATAGTGAATACATTACCATATGTAAAATATATGGAAATATATGTTTATTCTTGTTAAATGTATATAAATATTATTAACTATGTTCAAGGATATTTGTTAAATCTTCGACAAGACATTTATTATAACTAAAATGATTCTAAAACTTAAATCGTCGAATTCAAGATACAAAATTACGTATTCCTCCCTTACAGTCTAGTCTTCAAACTTAATCGATCGTTTTATAATTAGAATCGTTTCATTAGAAAGTGAACATGTATTTTCCCGCAGCATATGCTCTACTTTAGGAGTATTTAAACGATCTCAATTTCACACAATGACAATGACTTTCAACTTAAAACATCTCCAATAGAAATAATCTGACAATGTGAGCTATTTTCAAGAATATTTCTTTACCCTTATTGTTTTCGTGATCCAGTTTTTTCATGGCCATACGAGAATTCCTTTCTATTGAAATTACTATTCCGATTAAATATGCCAGTCTCCCACAGTTACGTATTTTCCGCATGTACGGTAAACGACAATACAGACAATTGTATTTGACTATTGATTGTTTCAAACCTCGAACAGGTATTGAATTCTGTCGAATAAATTTGTCAAATATCCTATCTCGAGAATAATTTTTACAACAAAAATTCTCATCCACGAATTCTCATTCTCATCCTAATCAAAATAATATTCGATAGTAAAGATTTAATTAAACAATTATAATTTTTATTTTTATTTTACGATTATAATCATGCAATAATCTGTTGTATTCTTATTTCAGTTACTTAATTTTTAAAATATTAGCTTGTGTGTGTGTCATGTATGAAATAATGCAAATTTCAATATTAATTATATGCTCCATTTTTTGCTCCATTTCATATTTGACAGTCTAATAATTCATCTCTATTTAATAACTTTTCATCAATTTATTCTTCCTGCATTCTTACAAAAGATTACGTAATTTGAAGTAACCAAAAATGTTACCAATAATTCTTTCCAAAGGATATACTTTAGATTTAAATACCACCGTGTTTATATCGTCCTTCGTTCTTACTTTGGTATTTAAGCTAACAGCCGAGCTGGTCGTACATGGTCGATGGTGACATCACGTCTACTTTAAAACATTACACGCCTTCCTTCTTCAATTGAAAGAGAAAGAGAAAGAAAGAGAGAATAAAATGATTTGATTTAAGCTTTAAGTTATTAGTCTTGCCTATAACACTCGATCTATCTGAATTTTTGTCTAAAAGATTATTTTTATTGATAAAATTCAATTGATGATGAGATAAAGCATGAACTAAACTCGTTAACGATATCACTTTTCTTATTCGTGTAAAACGTATATATTCTCGGGTATTATCTTTGTAATACTGGATTAAAAATAAAGTAGAAGGGAAAAGGATACTGGAAAAAAAAAAAGAAAGAAACAGGGGTGCCGTGTATACCGGGCTTCATCGTCGGTTCGTATTTTACCGTCTAGATCCGAGAAAATTGCATGGATCTTGTAATCCTATCCAGTCTATCGAATTTATTTCTAGCGGAACACGCTACGCTCCACGTATTTCCGCATTTTTGTCGATTCTTTTATATCCACTAAGATCGATTTTCTTAGAAACATCAGAGATCATTTTTTAACTTACTGTGTATAAATATATTAAGAATCAATTTGTTTGATTTTTTTATATAACATGTTAAATATAATTCATATTTTTTAAACAAGATTAATATTTTTAACCGTTATTCAATTCTCGATGTAATTATATTTAATTACATGCTAATTTCTGTATATGCAGAAATAAAAAAATTGCCAATTTTTGCAATCCGTTAAAAAATAATACAAATAGTTTAGATCGTTGTTTGATTTTTCAGGATAGAAAATGTAAATGTATCAAACTAGTTTCGTTTAATTCCAACAAGCTTAACTACGCGTTTAAAATAATGTCCTCGATAAAGGATAATTGATTTTAAAAGATGTAACCCTTTTAGATTACCTAGAAAACTTGATACTTATCGTGTAGATTTAAAAGGTTTCATACCTGGAAACGAGAAAATAGGTACACTCCTATTAATGGATATTCATATGTTCATTTATGAAAATACATGTGAATCTTTGAAAATTCTAATTAGTGTTGGTTAGACTCATATTTAATTTGAACAATTAGCGAAATGAACTCTGTACAGACAATGATTTCCGTATTTTGCGACTTTAAACTTTACCGACAGGCAAGGAAGATTATCAAACTTTGAAACGACTGCAGTGTGAGTCATATATTAATAAATTACAACCTCTCTTCGACAGTTTTACACGTTCTTTTTCGCAAAGGTTAAAGCTAGATAATCGATATTTCGTTAACCTTGTCTGTCATGCTGACTCGTTCCCACTGTTATCACTGTTATCGAAAAAAAAAAACGCATTTAAATTATCTATTACATTTTTCGTATATTTACGGACCTTCAACAACGGTAAGCGTTCGATAAGAACTTGACAATCGTAAATATAAACCGAAAAAACAAATGAAATTCAGATTACCTTAGAATGACCTATCAAAAGTCCATACCGTAATCTTACCATTTTAATCAACCTTGTGTGTAATCTAATTTTTGTTTTATATTTGTAATATTATTTTTAAAACAATTGGAACAATTTATACATTCGATTTGAATAAGTAATTATAGTTTTGTTTTTTAACAAAACGAAACTTAAATAATACAGATTAGGAAGAACGCGAATTGAAAAGTTACATAAAATCATATAATAGTTAGTAAGAAGAAGACATTTAAATTACCAATCAATTTCTAGTCAATCGATCGTACCGTTCCACTTTGGCAAATGAGCCCAGAAATGGAGGGAGTGAAGTGAGGGTTTGCGTGCACCTCGAGTATGACTCAGAAGGTGGGCATCGACCTCAAAGACTGAATATTCCGAGTTCACCCCTTTCTTTGAAAGATCCTAGTGCTTAGTTTGCTCTTTATGTGAAGAAAAAAGAAAATGCAATGAAGAGGAAAGAAAAAAAAAAGAACTAAATAATAGAGAATAAAAAATTACTGCCAATTAAGAATAAAACATTAAACTAACGATTTTTGAATCGTTAAGAATAAAATTAGTTGAAATGAAGAAAAGAAAAAGGATAAACAATCGGTGGTTATTGGATGAAGAAAAAAAAGAACTATCGAGTATTGGAAATAGTAAGAACGGTAGTGGTACTGATGATAACGATGATACTTGTGGTAACTCTACTCGATAAACTCACATCAGGTTCTTTTTTCTGAGTCAGACATGTAAAGGGGAATTGAGTCAGCCGTCGTCGACATCGTCGTCGTCGTCTATCGATCGACAGACATTTAGCTTGACGTTGTAGAATAGTGTTGGCGACGTGGACATTACTTGAGTGCCAGTGGCAAATTGTCTATTTGTATTATACCTGTGGTATATTAAAAGGTTCGATCATGGTTAATGTCACGATCGAGGACTCGTTTAAAAAAAAATAAAGAAAATGAAGAAGGCAATGAAGAATAGAAGAGAATAGAAGGGAAGAGAAAGAGATAGAAAATGACTAGATCTAGCTAGGTGTTAGCTATGAGCATTTAATACGTGTTAGACCTTGTACCTTGCCTGTTTTATTGATCCTTAGGATATGTTCGATGACAGGTAACCATCTAAATACTTCCGCGGGCGTATACATGCGCAGGACACAAGTAGATAGAGAAACAGAGAGACAGACAAAGAGAGAGAGGAAGAAAAAGAGATAGGGAGAAGGAAGGAAGGAACGGGAAAGAGAGGAAAGCTGCTTCGAAACGTCCTAGTCTCCTCTCTTTCGCTGATATTGATCCGTCTACCACCAAGACTTACAACATGAAATCGTTCTGTTAACTATCCAGAGACCATCGTTGATGAAAATTCTATCTTTCCATTATTTTCTTTTTTACCTTTCCATTTTATTTTCTCTGTCATAGAAGGATATGACACAAGTTCGATAACTTCAGAGTATTGGATAGGGGGTAGTTTTTTCTTTCAAATCTTTTAGAATATCTTTCAATATGTCTCGCGAATATAATGGAACGTAGACTTGATTTCTTTTTTTTTTAATACTTTATATTACACGTGAATTATTATGAGATAATATTTTGTTCAAATTGTTGAATAATCATTGTTATTTTATTAACTTTTAGAGAACATTTTATTGTTTAATGAGTTATCTCGATAAGGTCAATCTAAAAATGAATCGAAGTTTGTTACTTTGGAAGGTTTGGTTATCGTCGTTAATTGATTTAAAAAGAACCTTTAACAAATAATAACATTTGAAAAAAAGATTCGCATTTATTAATGATCGATTGAAATCGAAATATTTCGGGTTAATTGTTCAAAGCCAAAGTTGTTTTACAACGTGTAACTAATTTATTGAGGCCACGATTTTGACACAGAGAACCACTTTCTCGTAGAACGATCCTGAAAACGGATGACAACGATCGCAAGCTGCCGTAAATGGCATTGAGTCTCCGTTTACAGAGGACACAAAGATGTATATTCTCTCTTTCGAAAAAGTTGCTACTAACGAAGAAAGAAGATGAAGGAGGAAAAGAAGGAGGAAAAAAGGAGTAAGAAGAGGAAGAAGAAGGTGGATGAGGGACCAAGCAAGTCGATAACGGTGTTCTCGAAATCTGAGTCACGTCTTTCTCGCTTTCCCTCCTGATTCTCTTTATCGACCTTTTTACTTACAACCGAAAACTCTCAGAGAGTTGCGTTTCATCTCGAGGACGTCTTTCCACAATCACTTTCTCGACCAATAAGGGTTGCTTGATAATTTCTGCAAGGTTTTCTTTTACGTCGAGATTCTTTTAACATCTCATTCTTAGCACGTAATAATTAACACTAGAATGGTTTTTTGTTTTTCAATAATCCTATTTATTTAAAAAGAAATTATGTGTGTGTATGTGTGTATATGAGTAATAAAATTAATATTCTAAAGTCTATTGTAATTATTAAATGAACATTTATTAAATCATAGCTCACGTTAGAATTACAAAATAAAAGAATACAAAATTGTGTAATATATATTACGAAATAAATATAAATCAATTATAAATGATAAATTAATTATAAATCAAAAGAAATTATTTATCTTTTTGAAAAAACAACTATGAATGTTTTCAACCATCGTCGCGTCGTATGGGAATTTAACAAACAGGAGTGTGGGTGTAATCTCTCTCCATGGTTCCTCGGTCCTACACTTTTGGTGGCCAGAGAAATTGCAATTTATAACGTTGAGAGCGTGAGTGCAACGGTATATACGTGAAGTTATACGACGTCGTTGGCAGAAAAGAAACGACCTAAGAAAACGTACGTACGTACGAAAGAACGAACGAACGAACAAGCAGGAGTCCAAGTGAAATGGTCGACGTCGTGGAAACGGTCGTCCTTTTTAAAACACACACTGATACGTTAGCAAAATACATACATGTATATATATACGATCATGTAATAACTGTGTGAGAGTGCATACGAGTTATCGACTTGCGTTTACCCTATACGTCGTCTTGTAGAGTTCACTTGCATCGTACTACTCTTTACGAGCTCTCAGATTTTTATGGCAATCTTCTGTCGGGAAGATAGATTATCGTTTAAATCTGATACTTGGTGTTCTATTTTTTTTTATATTTTTTTATTTTAACAAAATTAAGATCAATAGTCAGATAATTCATTAGTTTCATTTCGAAGAATATTTAATTAAATTATATATATAAATATATCATAGTATATTGTATGAATAAATTAATTATGGTAATATGACGTGAGCAATCAAATATTAACTGTTTCTAAATTCGTGTGTTGCTATGAAGAAAAATTGTACAAAGTTGTTTTTGAGTAGGAGGTATTTTATCAAGAAACTGAAACGTTTTCATTATTATATTATATAAAAGATAATTAAACATAATTTAGAACAAATAACGAGTTAAATACTAATTTGAAATAATGTTTATTAATAATAAAATTTAAATTAATGTTTAGAATTTGTATTTGGTGAATTAATGGATGGATTAATAAAAATAATGTTATTTCTTTGATTCTAAATAAATGTTTGTTATCGATTAGTATTGATTATTAAATTAAACGTGAAATAAGAACAAAGGGATAGGTGTTTCGTAGTAAAACGAAAAGAAATAAAATCGATTGAAAATAGTCTGTTGTAGGTAAGACAAGGTGAAGGATTAGTCATCTACGTGAACAAATATAACTGCAACGATGTCAATTCGCTTATATACTTTCTATGGATCGAGAATGAATTATGAGAATTGCTTGCGTAAATATCGTAAAGGAAAATAAAAAAATAGAAAAGAAATGAAGTAAATGTAGGCGAGATTGATTGATACTCTCCTATCGTTGGTGTTAGTTGTCACTGTTCAAGGGAAATCAAATCAAATCGATAGTCGATGAGACTGTCTAGCTTCGAATGTCCTTACTGAGAACTTGCTCAACGAAGTAACTATTTCGAAAGCCCAATTGTTCATTCAAAGAAGTAAAACTGTGATTCATATAATATAAATAATTACACTTACATCAGAGTGTTGTAAACCTGTTACCGAATCAATGATTCCATATAATAAATTACTGAAAATTCATTTTAAAATATTTCATTCGAAACAAAGTATAAACTTTAAATTTCCTTTGGGAAATTATTGATATATATTATGGAAAATCTATTAATTTGATTAACTCTTAAATACATGATTTCCAATGAAAAAACCTATTATAAAATAAATTTCAAAAAAATTAGAAATAAAATTTGTAATCTCAAAATAGCCTTAATGTGAAATTTAAATCAAATGTACCATCATTTACATTTTCGTTAAATATGCTATTATAAAAGATATGCTAAATGAAATAATTAATTAATATTTTCATAAAAACCATACACACCTGCAAAATAAACAAATTAACGTGAAATAACAATGAGGGCAAGCTAGTATATACAAAATATAAGATTAATTTTTGATATTTCACATAAAATGAAGTTTATTAAGTTGTTCTTATTTGATGTACCAGATTCAATGTAATTTACCAATAAAAGTACAAGGATGTTATTCCCAGGATAAGAACTACAGAATAAAGAAAGAAGTATTGGGTTAAGAAGTGGTGTATAAACGGAAGTACGTGCTTCTTTGAAGTACTTCAAAGCTGGAAGCATAAAAAAAGGGATGGAGAAAGCTGCTGTAGGGAAAAAAAAAATACAAGAAAGGGTTAACACTAGAGACGAAGGATAAAACGTCAAACTGCAAAAATAAAATAAGAAGAAGAAAAAAATAATATATATATATAAACACACACACACATATATACACATGGGTATACTCGAATCGAAGAGAGAAACGATGTGTCCATATTTGGCTACACCCGCTGCATTCTCTCCATCCTACTTTTTTTTATTTCTTATTACGGTCCTCGCCTATATCTATATGTTGCTCTCAGTTTATACGATTCTCATGATGTAACAACGTCGTCACGGTTCTGTTCATTTTATACCATCGGTAAAGATCGTACGTGCTATAAGAGTTAAAATGGGACACAGTTAATATTATTAAAATAAAGAAAAAAGTCTTTTATAAAAGAATAACAATTTTCTGTTCAATCTTAATAACAAATTTAATTGAATAGGATAATGTTACTATTAATCTAATATCAAGATAATCAAGATGAATATAATCATCAGCTACACACACGTGCATTATCTTTTAATTAAATAATATTATTGATCTGAAACGATAATGAAAAACAATGCAACCAACGATACAATATATACGTGTGAGTATAATTTTCACCTGCAACATGATTACTTTATATGATTTTTCTTTTTTCTAATCTAGGTAGCATTATCATCCTAGTTAAATAACGATATCCTTTAGAGCTATTAACCTGGAAAAAAAAAGAGAAGGTAATTTGAATGAAGGTCCTAGATGGGTGTAGTTAATTCAACTAATGGTTGAACTTTATCGTTCATACGCCCTGTCCTCTATATGCAAAACGCTCCCTAAGGGTTACTTGAGGTCACGAGGGCAGTTAACTATCTCCTATCAGATCTATTATATACGTTCTTTTTCATACCATTCCAAAAATTAGTACATCATATGAGAATTATTTATACAAAATTATAAAATAAAAAACACTAGCTATTTCTTTTCTTTTTTTTTCTTAATTTGTTTTAGAAATAATCGTAAACGTTCCTTTTTTTCTTTATAAATATAGATATATACATAAATTAAACTCCAGTATCGTTTTATACCATGTTTGGAAAGTGTACTTGCAGTATGTACTGAAAAAAGACTTGAATCGCATTTAACACAAAAGGTGTTCGTATAATAAGTAGCACGAAACTACTTTCTACGAAAGTAACGGATGGGGATATACCGATATTCGTTTCGTATCGAGATACCAATAATGCGAATTCATGGTCACCATATATTTTATCTAAAAAGGTTTCCCTTACCATCCTAACAACGTTTTAACAGTACGAGAAAGAAAGTGTACTTCTAAATCACTTTTAAATTGAACGAATATCAAATAAATTATTAGGCTATTTGAAGATAAGTCAATTATTCGATCAACCATGATTCATTGATACATTAGCGAAATCAAAATCATATATCATCATTTTAAGATGGGGCGCAGGTTTAAAATCATACAAAGTTAGCTCGTAGAAGGATCATTGATTTTTCTCCGTGGAGAAGCGCATTGCGGACGTTTTGGCTATTTGCCTCGCGATCAATCGTAAAACGGCGCGACCGAAAAGTTTTTCATTCAAACTCGTTATTTAGCTTTATTGTTTTATTGTATGAAATTTATAATACATATCCAAAGGTAATTGTAATCAAAAGTAGTATCGATGTTAGTTCATTTTATTAATACCTGAAATAGTATCTCTCAAAGGTTTTATTAATAAAATATATAACATGTGCTAACATGTATTTAAAGTAAAAAAATATTAAACAATTTAATATATATATATTAACAATAAATATTATTTATAACAAGAATTCACGAGCTTAAAGCGAAACTAATGAGAGAACTGAACATAACTGATACAGCAAAGAAAAAATGGTAGGACAGGGAGGGGATTAATTATTCAATCTCCAGACAGAATTAATTAAGCTATGCGCGTTAGTACTAGTTGAACTTCATTAGGAAGTTTATAGGACAGATCGCGTACGTAAAGGGCAACGTATAAAATGTGAGTTAGAATAAGCTCGAAAAATGTTTCTCTGTTATCTTTGAAAGATCGTAATTTTTCTCCCTTGATAATATTTTTACTAGTACCGAACGATGTGTTCTTCATAATTTACGAACATAAAAAAGAACCAGAAAGAGAGAGAGAGAGAATGAATTTTTAAGCTGAAATAATATCAAGAAAAATATACCTTTCGATTTACGTACGTTAAGTTGAATCTTTTTCTAGTCATAATTGAAGTGATCGTGAGTTTTATATTATACGGAATAATGGTATCAGGCCACTTGGTAAAAATAATAAAAAAGAAAATATTGAACGTGTACGAACGAGATTAGTATGCGTTTATAATACTGGAATGCACGAGTGCATGCGAACTAGCTCAGCTAACGTTAATTATGATAGAACATAAAGAAAAGCAACGCTCTTATAAATACCAACTATGTACATTATATTATTGTAATAATATATAAATATATATTATACATGCAAGTATATATATATCTCATATGTATAATGTAAACGATTATTCCTATTATATATTTATAAGGTTTATTATAAAATTATTTTATTGCTTTAAACTCACTGTTATTCATGCGACGAAAATAGCTATACTAGTCGATCTATGCCTACCCAGAGAGGAACTTCTTTATTAGCTCGTTGAATTCGTTTTACTCTTTCTTTCTCTCTCTAACTGCAACCTCGCAAATGACAATATCCCCATGTTTTTATATTGCAATAGACAAATGTTGAAAGTATGTTAATAAAATTTAAATAAATAATACATTATATATACCTTATAGACTACATCATACAATCTAAAACTTATCAAATATAAATTTGATAATCAGTATACTCAAGAAAATCTATTATCTAAGAAATAAGATGCAAATTTATAAAAAAACCTATTTGTGTATATTATTGAGCGAAACAAGTCAATTAAAAAAGAAAAAACAAACTTGCATATAAAGTAAAATAAATATTAATGTTTTTTTTACACGGAAGGGTACTTCTACGAAACAGCAACGATAAGAAAAAAATTGATAATTTCGTTTAGAATAAAATCATAGATACAATAATGTCAATAGATCGAGAATCTCGTTATGACGTATCGAGTAGTCAACATCAGTGTAGTGCATGATTGATATGCAGATTAGAAGTCATATACTTGTTATGCTAGTAGCAAAGTAGAGAACGGATGTCAGATCTACGATCGTACGTGTTCATTATCTAGTGCTCATATTGTATAGGTTGTTCCTTTTCCATTTAAACAAAAACAAAAAATAGGGTATAAAATAAAAATTTTCAATAAATATATGTAGAATGTTAAATGATGATTGTATATAAAAATATTAATAATAATAATATTGTTTTGGTATTATAACTAACAAGGAGGGTACACGAAATTCAAAATTAGATTTTGCTTAAAATGGCATGCAACTTATAGACCTTGACTAGTACATCATTGTGTTAAAATATTATACTCCGAATGGGCAACCGTTTTTAAGATATTTGCGATTAAAGTTTAAATAAATAGTTGCTCACGTATATGTACCCGTGTTTTGCTTCACTTAATATAAGCCGTCGGTAGTGAAGCTGGTAAGGGCACAGACTCGGGCACAGACTCGTATTTTCGGGTCGTGCGTTCAAGTCC